>JAVTVY010029863.1:0-122734 GCA_036873755.1 Hanleya hanleyi
ACCACTACTTACAAGGATATGTAATGACATATGAGTAAACATTTTAATATTACCCTTTCATTTCCTGTCGATCCATAGCTTAAGAGAATAAATTCCCCCCACTGAGATTTGATGCATTCCTGTGGATTATTCTGATGGGGTGCGTCGTGGAAAAGCAAGTCCTGAAATGATATTAAAAATATCAATCCTCAATTGAAAAAATAAACATTTTCTTGTGAAAAAATAGAGCTTTAAATAGTTAGAGACCAGTCATGAATACGAGCAACTTTCTAATGCGATGTAAAATTGTTGCCATACGGTATTACCTCCCTTACACCGTTCAGTCAACATTGGATTGACATTTATAATGTAAGGTAGGTAACATTATATGTAGTTTGTATGATTATGTCAGTTTGACATATTGTATACTTCATTATACGAATATGCTGTTTGAATATTGATAATGCCCTTGGACTCAAAACATGACCCGTTATCACGTGTCAATGGTAACAGTCTCAGACCCTTCTTACAAGAATTCCATCACCCATGACGGGAACGCAAAAACATTATGTGGAGTTGTCTCCCATACACCATAATCTATGTATTCTAAAACGTGTATTATACGTTGAGAGTACAAGTGTCATAGCGTGAAGTGGTCATTCATGAAATTGTATCTTGTAACATATCTGACTACAATAATGAGGCCATGACGACAAATAATATACGCAGTCATTTTATGTAAATGCAAAAATTTTGCTATAGATATATTATAGCTTAGGATGCGAAATTTCAAAAGCACGATAACATCGCTGTATTTCTGACAGTAAACATACTTCCTTTCCGTCGCTTATGACGACAAATAATATACGCAGTCATTTTATGTAAATGTAAAATTCTGCTATAGCTATATTATAGCTTAGGATGCGAAATTTCAAAAGCACGATAACAGCGCTGTATTTCTGACAGTAAACATACTTTCTTTCCGTCGCTAATGACGACAAATAATATACGCAGTCATTTTATGTAAATGTAAAAATTCTGCTATAGCTATATTATAGCTTAGGATGCGAAATTTCAAAAGCACGATAACATCGCTGTATTTCTGACAGTAAACATACTTCCTTTCCGTCGCTTATGACGACAAATAATATACGCAGTCATTTTATGTAAATGTAAAATTCTGCTATAGCTATATTATAGCTTAGGATGCGAAATTTCAAAAGCACGATAACATCGCTGTATTTTTTGACAGTGAACATACTTCCTCTCCGTCGCTTATGGACTCTGTCACACTTGTTTTTGTTCTCGATGTATTACACATCCGTGTATTACTTGGAACTTTTTCTTTCGACTTAATAACGTATTATTCAGCTTGAATGAAATGCATGTATAACAGAATTTCTGTAAATTAACAAGAAAGTAAAGTAACTTATATATTATGGGCTTCGTGATGTCAGGGGTACAACTAAGCAGCGCGTTACTTTCGTGTGAAAGCACAACGACGTAAATTAGTTCAACATGAAAAGAACTGGGCTCAACAATGCCCGGTGTTCAATTCCAGTCGTGCGGAACTAATGATGTTGAACTCTGTCAGTAGTAGGGTCTAAGCATTTAAAGCCATATTGACCTCATTAATTGTTCCCCGGGTAAAATTTGAGGTGGAACTTGGTCACGTGACGATCATGTGATCGATGGGGGAAAATACCTCCAACACAGAAGAGTTCCAATCTAGGGGGAGGTAACTCCGGATCACTATAGTTCCGGCAAAGGGCCCCTGGGTATGTATTCTTCCGCGGTGATGCGGTCTGGTGGTGATGCGGTCGCGGGAAAAAGCTTCCGCGGAGAAAAAGTAGTCCTCAAGACTTCAAATACGCTGCATGGTCCGATTCGGTCTAGTGAGGTATCAAAGTGAAGCATTCGTGAAGGGGCATCCAGTCATGGGTGGGTGCATGTAAAATTAGGATTTTTTCCCGAAATTGGGTGGGTGCATGTAAAATTAGGATTTTTTCCCGAAACTATAAAAAGCGGAACACGGACTTTACCCCTAAAATAGGGGAAAACACCTATCAACCCTAGCCAAAAGGGCTAATATTGGTCTCCGGGTTTATTGGGACCTGCCTATCAAGTTAATGGGGTGGGTGCATGTAAAATTAGGATTTTTTCCCGAAACTATAAAAAGCGGAACACGGACTTTACCCCTAAAATAGGGGAAAACACCTATCGACCCTAGCCAAAAGGGCTAATATCGGTCCCCGGGCTTATTGGGACCTGCCTATCAAGTCAATGGGGTGGGTGCATGTAAAATTAGAATTTTTTCCCGAAACTATAAAAAGCGGAATACGGACTTTACCCCTAAAATAGGGGAAAACACCTATCAACTCTAGCCCAAAGGGCTAATATCGGTCCCGAGCTTATCGGAGCCTGTCTATCAAGTCAATGGGGTGGGTGCATGTAAAATTAGGATTGTTTTCCGAAAATATAAAAAGCGGAACTCGGACTTTACCCCTACAATAGGGGCCTGTATTATACAATATAAGGGAAAATGCCTGTATGGAGTATGGGAATGGTCGTTTTTCTTGTCTCGCCGAGAAAATGACAATAGGAATGGTCCCAGAGCGAATCGGTGAAATTTTTGGGAAAAGTCACCGAGGTCTGTATATAGGCCTATAGGCTGGCTATGGTGGGTATGGGTCCATCCTGGGAAATTCACACACGTTCATTGTGATATGGGTTGTGGGGTCTCATTTTTCATGTCTCGCCATTTAGAACACGATGGGAAGGGTCCCGGAGCGAAGCGGTGCAATTTTTGGGGAAAGTCACCGAGGTCTGTATATAGGCTGGCTATGGGGAGGTATGGGTCCATCCTGGGAAATTCACACACGTTCATTGTGATATGGGCTGTTTGGATTTGTTTTTCACGTCTCGTCATTTAGAACACGATGGGAAGGGTCCCGGAGCGAAACGGTGAAATGTTTGGAAAAAGCTCACCGAGGCCTGGGTAGGCCCATAGGCTGGCTATGGGGTATAGGTCCAACCTGGGAAATTCACACACGTTCATTGTGATATGGGTTGTTTGGTCTTGTTTTTCACGTCTCGTCATTTAGAACACGATGGGAAGGGTTTCGAAGCGAAACGGTGAAATTTTTGGAAAAAGTTCACCGAGGCCTGGGTAGGCCCATAGGCCTATACTGCATGGCTATGGAGGTATAGGTCCATACGGGGTGAACGTTTTGGGGTCTAGGTGAGCCCCTAATGGTCCTATGGTGTCCTATGAGGTCTTATTTTGAAGCTCTCGTGGAGTTTGTAATGTATCGAACAGTCGCCCCCCTCAAGACCCTCATATATACCCGGCTGACGGACGTTACCGAAAAGACACGGACTTTACCGAAAAGACACGGACGTCACCGAAAAGACACGAACTTCACCGAAAAGACACGGACGTACCCGAAAAGACACGGACGTACCCGAAAAGACACGAAGGTGAACGACATTGTGGGAAAACCCCACAGACAGGTCAGTACATGTCCTATCATGTTCACAGGTTACGCCCCATTCACGCATAATAAAAGGATTGATCTGTAATTTGTGTTGTTGTTGCTCTCTTTTTTGAACTAAGGGCAGTGAAGGAAGGTATTTGGTGTAGAGTGGGACCATCCTTGGTCCGAATGCGTCGTGTGAGGTGTCATCTTGTAGCAACGCCCGCCAACGCCAAGCTTAACGCTTCAACGCCCTGGTGAAATAGCTCAGAAGTTCTGATTTTCTAGATATTCCATGGAATTGTCACTGATTCTTCGAAATGCAGTGACGCCCGTCAACGCTCGTAGTTACGCCTTAACGCTCTAACATAACGCCTTGACGCCATGATATAGACCGGAGAGAGAACAACAACAACGATGACACATGAGAGAACAACAACAACAAGAAGTTTTTTTTCATATAGTTTATTTTCCCCAATGTTACAACATACCCACGCTGGGGGAGCCGCGTTGGGTATGTTTACAACTGAAGAAAACTCTTGTCCAATCAGAGGCCACCATTTGCATCTGTTATATTCCTTCTTGTCCGTTAGATGTATTTTCGGCTGCTCTTGTCTGTCGCCATTTCAGAAATTCCATCTTTGCTCGCT
Source organism: Hanleya hanleyi (assembly GCA_036873755.1). NCBI lineage: Eukaryota > Metazoa > Mollusca > Polyplacophora > Lepidopleurida > Hanleyidae > Hanleya > Hanleya hanleyi. Next base: position 4,106 of record JAVTVY010029863.1, read on the forward strand.
GTGACCTAAGCGTCGTCGGGCAGGCCTGGATATTCTTCGGGCAGCATGTCCTGAAACAGTTGTTTGCGCATTCTGATCGCATTTTCCAGGGCCTCGGTGGGTGGTAGTCCCATAGCCTCTTCCAAGTGACGCTTGGTCTTCATGATGGACCTGTGCGTGGGGTCGCCTTTCATTTCAAGCGGTAGTAAGGTATACTGTTCATAGATCGCCATGTCTGTTTTCCTGATGCGGGGGCGCATTTGGGTGTACGCCTGTTGTAAATTATCCTCTCCGACGTCCTCGATCGCTGCAGCGTAAGTATTGATAGCTGCTGTCACAATACGATCCCAGAAGGTAGGTTCTGCATCACTTTCCACGGACGTAGGCTGACTATCTGAGGTCAAGCTCTCCGTATCACTAGATAGACTCTCAGCAATCTCTGTTTCGGTATCAGTCGATACACTCTCAGCAGTCTCTGTATCAGCATCCGCCTCAACGGACTCCTCGGAGTCTTCAATCCCATGTATATTTTTCTGGTGTCGCATCATATCGTAATGTCTGGTGAACGTGCGTTCGCACTCAGAGCAAGTGTAAGCCATGTTGACGGTTGAACGTCGACTGTGCGTGTTTTGGGAAATACGCTTGCTTTTATAGACAGTAACGCCCATCAACGCTTAGCTTAACGCTTCAACGCCCTGGTGAATTAGCTCAGAAGCTCTGATTTTCATGGGATTAACACCAATTCATCGAAATGCAGTGACGCCCGTCGTTACGCCTTAACGCCCGTCTCAACACTTTCTTAACGCTTTAACGTCGTTTAATGATGCGTTCGAACAAATGTTTCTTTTGTGCTATTGCTCTGACATACGCCGCTTTCCAGTTCATGCCCGAGGTTTTCAACATCGACGCTGTTCTTTCAATTTCCATATGGACTGGGTCCTTATCCAACAATTTCATATGGGTCACGAGGTCGACATACCGCTGACGTAAAGCCCGTCGTAGTCTGGGTGCCAATTCGACCAATACATAAGGACTGATGAGGGACACATGTTCATTCTTATATGTACAGACACCACCACCAACACCACCACCACACACTACCACCATACACACACACACACACACACACACACACACACCACATTCCACCACCACCACCACCGCCACCATCGGGCGTTGACGGGCGTCAACGCCCGGTGGTGGTGGTGGGAGCTCCCGTGTGGCAGAGCTCTTGGATCGGAGCTCTTGGAGCTCAAAGTGTGTGGAGCTCAGAGCTCGGAAGTGACATTTGCCTATGACCTCTGTGAGGTCACTTCCGCTTCCGTTCACGTGACCGGAACTGACCTTTGATCCCTGCGCGCGCTAACAATACCGGATAAAAATTGCGCGCAGGGGTCAAAGGTCAGTTCAGGTCACGTGAACGGAAGCGGAAGTGACCTCACAGAGGTCATAGGCAAATGTCACTTCCCAGGAAAATATATGGTTCTCCGATTTATAATATTGTTTCTAAAATAAGATGTTTTGGTATTAGATAGACAGTCGTGAACATAGCGAACGTGAGCAATGAGACGTGTCCACGGTTACAGGTTGACATCATATGACGTATTCATGGTAGGCTACAAAAGATGTCAGCTCACAAACTTGAATCATGTGAATTGTGCTGAACAATATGGGTTGTATTGATTGGTATCTATTAATTCATACTGCAGGCTATAGACAAATGTCACATGTGTGAACTTCGTTCGAAGTCAGTGGTTATGATTTTTCTGTACTTTTTATTGCAACCAAGGACGGACACATCCCCAATGTGGAGAAAAATGCCCCGCAATCTCAGGCGTCATTCCGATTTATGTTTTTAGCCATATTTCAAGATTGTCTCAACCATAGTTTGATGTATCCTTGATAGATCGAAAGCTTACCTGTAAACTGACATGGGCACAGATTGTTACAAGTTCGTAGAACAGTGTTGTCTTATAGCTCTGAAATACACGGCATATACATGTCGTCACGACTGATATAATGTGGTGAAATCGCTGATAATGCAATATCAGCAGACTTTCGCAATATGCTATTTTTTTCAGAAAAAGTACAGATGTCAGCGATACAGAATTACGAATGACTAAATCGATTTATATAGAAATTCATGATGAAATATGTTGAAATATGCCACGTATGGGAGTAAAACTACGTTCCAGACAACAGAGTGAACACCATATAGGTCTGCTTGATAGTGAATCGTTAAGTTCAAAGCCCAAGTTGCGTTTTTATCCCATCGGCATATATGCCGGATGGGATCATGTCGTCACTCTGTCCGGCTGGCTGGCTGGCTGGCTGGCTGGATGAATGACGTGACCGCTCTAAAAGGTGAACCGTTCCAGCTAGAGTCTTCAAATGTGGTATACTGCATTGTTGGGTGGTAAAGCACAAGCCTATTGAAATTGGGCACATTTAGTTGATTTTTGTGGTTTCCATGGCAACATAACGAAAAATATCCATATGACGACGTGACCGCTCTAAAAGGTGAACCGTTGCAATTGGAGACTTCAAATTTGGTATACTGCATTGTTGGGTGGTAAAGCACAAGCCTATTGAAATTGGGCGCATTTAGTTGATTTTTGTGGTTTCCATGGTAACATAACAAAAAATATCCATATAACGACGTGACCGCTCTAAAAGGTGAACCGTTGCAGCTAGAGACTTCAAATTTGGTATACAGCATTGTTGGGTGGTAAAGCACAAGCCTATTGAAATATCCACAGAATGAGGTTAATGCTTTAGAAACAGAACCATTGCAGCTAGACACTTCAAATTTGGTAGCATTATTGTGTGCTTGGTGTTTTTGCAGTTTCCATGGCAACACATGGAAAATATCCACAGAATGATGTTAATGCTTTAGAAACCAAACCATTGCAGCTACACACTTCAAATTTGGTAGCATATTGTGTGATAGTTCCAACAATCCGGAGTTCCTCACTATCACATCCATGCACCCAATACCAAGGTTTGCAACATGGGGGTGAATGGGCCATGGGGGTGAATGAGCACTCGTATGATATAACTGGCAGGGGAATCCCCACAGTACCGAACCCGTGTTAGTTTTGAATTTCGTGTCACCTTAAATGAAGGACAACATTTCCTTCAATTTTGCTATGAAATCATTCTATTCCACATCATATGATTTACCCTAAAGCTTTTGCATGAACCATATTTTATTTCAGATGTATAATATGAAATAACTGGCGGGGAAATCCACGCAGTACCGAACCCCTGTTTTTTAATTTCGTGTCATCTTAAATGAAGGACAACATTTCCTTCAATTTTGCTATCAAATAATTGTATCTCACATCATATGATTTACCCTAGAGCTTCTGCAGGAACCATTTGAGTTCCTAAAGTTTGGGTGAACACTGTGCATATGATCAATTTCCTGAATTGAATTGAATTCCACCTTGTGGTTTTTCAGACTGACAGATGATGGCATGCAGTTGTCAGTGTGGTTGTTTCATGTACAGGGAGCTTTCTATTGCTTTCATGTCAGCACACCTCCCACTACCCTCAAGGAGAGCATGTCCCCATCCCCAGGTCTACTTATGACATAATAACCTACTACCCTAATTATATAAGGTCATGCCGATATGCTAACCAAATTATGGCGACCTACTGACCTAAATATGACGTCGTGGCGACCAACATATGATGACCTACTTATGGTGACCTAGTGACCCACTTATGGTGACCTAGTGACCTACTTATGAGGTCATGTTGACCTATTTTTTATGACGTTATAGTGACCTACTTATGACGTCATCGGCTTCCACGGCTTCCATGTCCTCGAACTCCCTTTTCATGTTCTACTACCAGTGTCCTTGATCTTATTCTGGCTAATATGAAAGTAACTTGAATAAACATTTCGATGTGTACAATTTTAAACCGTATATAAGTATAAATGGACCAATACAAACCGTAGTCCTTTATCTTCATACAAAAAGAAACGTCAGTTCCAAGGTCAAGTTGTGACATTATGCTCCGGTTTGTCAGTTGGTCCGCGATAGCGTAATCACATCGGAATATACAGATTGTTCAGATGGTAATACTTCATGTTTCACGTCTTATTCAACAGGAGAAGACAAACCGAGAAGATCGCCAGGAGGAGCTGTCTATACCCGATGGGGAAGGAATATCTGCCCCGGCCAAGCTGAACTACTTTATGCAGGTGAGTAGTATATAAAGAGCAAATTGGCGCATATTCAGGGGCAGATAACTCTGTTGGCACAATTTCTGGTTATCTTCGCTGACTCGCACATTTCTGCCCCTGAATATGCGCCAATTTGCTCTACCGGTACTACTTATCGAATTGATGTCACTGTGACGTCACTTCTGGTCACGTGACATCCGGGTCACAGGTCACATCCAGGTCAAATGGTCAAATGTCACTTCAGGTTACGTGACGGACCAGCGCGGTTTCGGAACTTGGGGTATTTCTGTGAACTACGGTATACAAAAGAACCAAAATCACATTGTTGTAGGGGGAAAAACACATTTTAATTTATAACTGAGAACACAACATATATACAACAGTTATTTACCCTTATTATAACATCTACGCCAGAAGTCCAGTGGAATATCTGCAGTGGGAGTCTATCTACACTTTAGCCATACAGCGAGAGAAGATAAATCCCCCTGGTCCTAGCGGGAGTGGAACCCGTACTGCGCGCTCCAAAAGCGGGCACGTCATCCACTGCACCACGAGTCAGCCCATACTAGGAAGGGTTGAAAATACCCTAATATACCTACAAGAGGGCAGATCTAGATACGGTTATGGTGTAGGCCCATTCCGACGCAGTGGGCAATGTTTAACCTAATGGGAAACCCACTTATGGATATTTGCGGAAGGGGTGTGGCCCCATGTTTTCGTTCTCGAGGCCATGGGTTGGATTTTTGTGAAAAGTTACTGTGCGCATGCGCACTGGGCAAGCAGATCGGGGTGGAAGTTTTGGGGTCTAGGTGGACCCATAGTGGTCCGATTGTGTCGTGTGAGGATTCATCGTGAAGCTCTCGTGGGGGAGGGGGGGCGTTCAACTGGATGGGTGTGGGGTGGAACTGACGTCATTCTGCGCATGTATTGGAATGGACGTTTTGGGGTCGTGGTGGCCCCATTATGGGCCAGCTGGGCCGCATGAGATGTCAATGTATAGCTCTCGTGGTGGTGGGGGTAGTGTCTATACATATAGAGATTAACACGTGTCCCTCATCAGTCCATGAGTGAGTGAGTGACACCATCGCACCCATACGCACGCACATGTGGTGCACCCGCACGCTGGTGTACCCTATTCCCTACGGGCAATAGGAGACAGTGTGCACCACAGGTGCGTGCCCATGCGTGCGATGACTTCACTTTCGGCGATGTCCAGTGATGACGTCATTGTCATCAGGGGTCAGGGGCCAATGGTCAAAATATGTGCGTGTTATTGAATCGTTGACAATCCGTTAAGGCATGAAGATAAGGCGTTAAGGCGTTGAGATAAGGCGTTAATGCGTTGAGATAGGGCGTTATGGCGTAACGACGGGGGCTAAGGCGTAACGAAAGGCGTTGACGGGTGTCACTGCATTTCGATGAATTAGTGCCAATTCCATGGAATATCTAGCAAAATCAGAGCTTCTGGGCTATATCACTCTCTAGATTTGTATCTAATACCGCTTATGCCGGTGCTAGGGGCCGTGTGGTCATGTCATCCAAGTTGCCACATGAACAGGTACAATAAAAGCGTACCTGAGATACAACACATATCACGAATCGTTAGATTCTTGGTATGTGCTTTAGAATAGGTTAACCAGAAGACTATACTGTGAGGTCATGTGGCTCTGTCAGTATGTCGGCACCTCTTCCCACTTCCCTTATATGTGTTGTAATTGAGGCGTTGAGCTGGGAGTTGGCGGGCGTTGCTGTATATAAATGCAAGCGTATTCCAAAAACGCGCACATTGGACGTTCAACTGTCAACATGTATGTTCAAATCAAAGAATACGGGGTCCATAATCCAAAGACCTATTCCATATTCCATATAACAGTATTAGCACCAAATTCAAAAAGACAATCATAGTATACATAAACATAGGCTAGTTTCCTGCAAGAGAGAAGCGGTCAACAGTTTTCAATGATGCCGACAAGACATGTTCCAAAAATATAAAATCCGTAGCGCTGATCTGTATTCTTAATCCATAATAATCGTTGTAAAGGCGTCATCTAGAGAATGATGTATCTCAGTCACGCATTGATTGTGATTGTTCATATGAGCACCATGAGGATCTTGAAGTACATGGGTTCATACGGCCCCTAGCCCCGGGTTAAGCGGAATTAGTCACAAGTTACGACACGTAACGTCATAGATGGTATTTTGCTATCAGCATGCGATATGTATCGCCAAATTTGAGAAACTTTGAGTGGAGGCGCTTGGTGAAATAGCCCTGTTTTATAAGTTTCTGCAACAATGTTTTGTGACGTTGATTAAAATCGTAACATTTAACACAGGATCTAGCAAATGCTACTAGGCGAGATGTGTATACGCCATATGCAGGTCCCACTGGAATATTACTGTCCAGAAAGGGATAGTTTACGATGTCGAAATTGTAATCATCTCTTTTGTCATAAAGTCGACGAGAGAGAATGCCCGCTTCATTTTTATAGAGATATAGATCTAAATATGACGTGCCTGTAGGGCTGTCTGTAGTTTCCTTCAAATCCAGTGAAGGTGGATATATATCCTTCACTGCGTCATATATATAGCGATTATCCACACACGCACTTCATTGTACCTCCGAAACTCCCCTTTCTCTTATACTCCCGAGTGATCTATAAACAGAACAGGGGTTTTCTCAGAAAATTCCCCGAAAAATTAAAACTGACAGTTTCTGCTTTCTGTACTACTAAACTGGATTACTTCCTTGAATTTTACTTCCCCGAAATTGAGAGATTACACTATCTCAGCAACAACAACAACGTTCTCATTTCTTTTACTTTTTCTTTTGGTGAAAACATGCACCCACCCATGACTTGATCGGCCTGGAGAAGCGCTTCACTATGACACCTCACACGACCTAGTACGCCCATCACTGGCCTCAAAACGTTCATTCCGATGCTCTTTCCCCACAATTCCCGTTCTGGATGAAACCAGATTAGACACCAGTTCAATCTGACGCTACCCCAACAGAACTTCAAAAAAAACCCTCCCACGAGTCAATCAGACTACTATGGGGACACCTTGACCCCAAAACTTCCACTCCAATGCCTTTTTCTACTGTGCATGCGCAGATAGACGATATTTCCACCCCACACCCATCCAGTTGGACGCTCCCTCACGAGAGCTTCACACTGATACCTCCCACGACACATTCGAACCACCATGGGTCCACCTCGACCCCAAAACGCCCCTTCCAATGCACTTTTCCCACAATTCTCTGTCTGCGCATGCGCAGAATGTTAAAAACAAGCGACGCAGCAGTCCATTCGGATGGACCCCGACGAGAGCTACACATTGACCCCGCATACAACCCATTCGGAGCAATATGAGTGAAACTAACTTGAGTGTGACATTAAGCCAAATTCCCTCCCTCCCATTCGAAGCATTATGAGACCACCGCGACCTCACACGACCCAATCGGACCACCATGGGTCTACCTAGACCCTAAAACGTCCACACCGATCTGCATGCCCTGCGCACAGTAACTTTTCAAAAAAAGTCCAACTCATGACCTCGAGACCCCTCCCATTGTGTTCTACAGCTCGAGATGAAGAAAACAAGGGGCCACACCCCATACCGCAAATGTCCATGACTGGGTTTCCCATTAGATTAAACATTGTCCACTGCGCCGGAATGGGCCTACACCAGCCGTATATAGATCTGCCCTCTGGAATATATATTAGGGTATTTTCAACCGTGCCTAGTGTGGGCTTCTGGAGCGCGCATTACGGGTTTCGACTCCCGCTAGGACCAGGGGGATTTTCCTTCTCTCGCTATATGGCTAAAGTATAGATTGACTTACATTGCAGATATTCTACTGGACTTCTGGCGTTGATGTTATAATAAGGGGAAATAACTGTTGTATATATGTTGTGTTCTCAGTGATAAATTTAAATGTTTTTTTATATATTTCCCCCCCCCCCCTACAACACTGATTTTGGTTCTTTTTTATACCGTAGTTAACCGGTTCACGGAAATACCCCAAGTTCCGAAACCGCGATGGGCCGGCAAGTGACCGGAAGTGACCTTTGACCTTTTGACCCGGATATGTCCTGTGATCCGGCTGTCACGTGATCGGATGTGACGTCATATTTTTCTATTTGATAAGCAGTAGAGCAAATTGGCGCACATACAGGAGCAGAAATGTGCGAATCAGGGAAGATAACCAGGAATTGTGCCAACAGAGTTATCTGCCCCTGAACGTGGGCCAATTTGATCTTTATATACTACTCAGGTGATATCTTCCAGTCTTTTAGCATTTTTTTGACAAAATTGAAGGAGTTTAATGGAAGTGATGCCCCTTCTTGACCTTTGGGAAAATTGTATAAATATTGGATCGGTGTGACATGCTGATCCACGCATATCAGGACATCCTAAATATCGCTTTTGGTAGGTTTAGTCGTATGTAACAATGTGATTATCCAGCAAATATCGGAGAACAACCACTTACACAACATCTCGTCTTTGGCCATGTGTTATTGGTGATTCCTCTGCTCTCAATATTGATGAGGGATATATATATATATCTGTTCACTGGATTTGATCGAAACCTTCGATCATGGTACAAATAAAACCGCATATTTGGGCATACATAATCACTAAAGTTCAAATCTGACCACATACTAAAGGCAATTTAAGTGGAACCTTTGTTACTGGTTGGTTTGTTGTAGAGTACCACAAAAAGGGCACTCTCTGAACGACGTATTTTGTGGCCCTGCATTTCTGTGTATGCAAATTCTGGTAAGGGTGGGATGGCATGTTTCTCAGAGACTGATGATAGAGATCAGTCTGGCATGTTTCTGTAAGAAACGAAGATCGACACCAGCCATAATTCTGACAACTGTGGATGGTTCTCTCTCAAGGAATTCAACCACCCCTCGAAGATTCCGCTGGTCTTTATAAGTAATGTGTAAAGCACGCTGTACATTACTATGTATAGTAAAACCCCTAGAACTGGCATCGAACCTCCTGCTCAGTGAACGATATCCATCTAAAAGTCACTGAAGCAAATTACTTCATACTATGCAAACCTGAAGGGATAAAATGTATTCTATTTTACAGGGATGATGGCCGGATCTCATTACACGCAAGTTGGATCTGGGGCTAACCACCTCTGTCTTCCATTAGACCCTCAATGGAACAGGACGGTTGCCGGACACCAATCCAAATCTTATGTGTACGGGACAGAGTTTGAACTTCTCGAGTCAAATTCAGGATTCAAAAGAACCAATGCAGGTGGCGCTCTTCAACACGAACGTGACGTACAATGTGCCGTGTGTCACACGCCGTCGAGACCTAGTCACGTGATGATACCAGCTCGACTGGAATGTCCTAGTGGCTGGAACATAGAATATCTAGGGTTTCTAATGGCAGCACATCACACTCACCAGAAGACAGAATATGCATGTGTTGACCAGGACCCCGACGCTCATCCTGGGACAACAGCCAACCTTAACGGACATCTCCTGTATATTGTAGAGGCTGTGTGTGGTGTTCTACCTTGTCCAAACTATGTCGATGGTTTTGAGCTGACCTGTGCCGTTTGTACTAAATAGGTGCAATCGTAGTAATCAAACAGCCTGTTCAGCGTCGTCATAATCCTTAATCGTCATACCGCCACGATGGGAAACCAAAGACCGCTCACCAGGTTTGCTCTGAAAATCCTGCGTTCTCGATGATCAGAGACTCGCTCAACAGGCTTAAGACATGTTTGGACGGGTTGCTTGCAGCAAGCTTTTGTCCATCCCTGGCAAAAGATGTTTGCAAACAAAATTTTGGGAGAAAATACAGAATTATCAACTCCACCAAAAAAATACAAATGTCTATTCTGTAGAGCGGATCTCTGATCACCGCGGATGCAGGATTCCAACACTATTCGTGTAGAGCGGGATTCAGCTTACTACCTGTAATGGCACCACCGTGGTATGAAAGGATATGAAGACAAAGACAATGTTCCATGAGTACAGAAGATTGTATGATTCGCGATCTGTATCGACCGAAATAAATTGAGTATCGTGATTAGAATCCGGTGATGGGTGTTGTTGATTCTTGTACCGATTGTCTAAGCTTTCCATAAGAACGTACTTTATTCTGTTAAATACTCTCTAGCCTTTCCATAAGACTGTAGGTCTATTCCATTACCGATATTCCAACGTTTCCATAAGACTGTAGGTCTGTTCTATTACCGATACTCTAACGTTTCCATAAGACAGTAGGTCTGTTCTATTATCGATACTCTAACCTTTCCATAAGCATGTTGGTCTGTTCTATTACCGATACTCTAACCTTTCCATAAGGCTGTAGATCTGTTTCATTACCGATAATCGAGCCTTTTTCTGTATCTGTATATCTATTCTATTACCGATACTTTAACCAGTTTCATATATCTGTATATATATTCTATTACCGATACTTTAACCAGTTTCATATATCTGTATATCTATTGTATTACCGATACTCCAACCTTTCCATAAGACTGTAGGTCTGTTCCATTACCGATACTCTAACCTTTTCCTGTATCTGTATATCTATTCTATTACCGATACTTTAACCAGTCTCATATATCTGTATATATATTCTATTACCGATACTTTAACCAGTTTCATATAACTGTATATCTATTCTATTACCGATACTCCAACCTTTCCATAAGACTGTAGGTCTGTTCCATTACCGATACGCTAATCTTTTCCTGTATCTGTATATCTATTCTATTACCGATACTTTACCCAGTTTCATATATCTGTATATATACATGTATTCTATACAAGCGTCTAGTCCGTCATTCATAATTCAGCCGTCGTCCATTAAAGAATATCCGCGTCCATAATCCAAAGACCTATTCCATATCCATATAACAGTATTAGCACCAAATTCAAAAAGGACAAGCATAGTATACATAAACATAGGCTAGTTTCCTGCAAGAGAGAAGCGGTCAACAGTTTTCAATGATGCCGACAAGACATCATGATGTTCCAAAAGTATAAAATCCGTATCGCTGATCAGTATTCTTAATCCGTAATAATCGTTCTAAAGTCGTTATCTAGAGAATGGTGTATCTCAGTCACGCTTTGATTGTGACTGTTCATATGAGCACCATGAGGATCTTGAAGTACATGGGTTCATACGGCCCCTAGCCCCGGGTTAAGTGAATTAGACACAAGTTACGAAACGTAACGCCATAGATCTTGCACGCTACGTTCGTATTTTGCTATCAGCATGCGATATGTATCGCCAAATTTGAGAAACTTTGAATGGAGGCGCTTGGAGGAATAGCCCTGTTTTATAAGTTTCTGCAACAATGTTTTGTGACGTTGATTGAATTCGTCACAATTAACACAGGATCTAGCAAATGCTACTAGGCGAGATATGTACCAATTGTAACGCCTTAACCCCTACCAAACTTTCTGCGCTATCTCCGGAAGGACAAAAAATGAAGAGCTGGAACTCCGTGACTTTATAGTTTATCTTATTGGGCTCATTTTGAGCCTATTTGCATAACCCCTCGAGCAGAGGATCATGGGAAAATTCAAGATGGCGGCCACGTGGGGTCTCAGAAAAGTGACGTTTTTGTCATATTTCTTCAAAATTTCTGCTTTTGCGCGATGAAAAGCGGGCAAAAACTATTTTATTTCACATCACATTAATATTTACTAATTTATCATGCAGTTTTTGCGGAGAAATTGCATAAATAAAAAATTCGGAAAATCTGACTGAAAAATCGACCAAAAAATGACGTTTTTGAAAATGGCGTCACTGTGACGTCATCAATGCGGCCATTTTGGATTTTTTTTAACATTTTCCGGTAGAGCTTGACCCAAGGGCATAGTGTGGTAAGTTTCAGCCGCCTAGCTCAAGGGGTAAGAAAAATAATTAGGGGGCCATTTCGCCCCCCCCCCCCCAGGCGTTAAGATAAGGCGTTAAGGCGTTGATTCGGGCGTTAATATAGGGCGTTAAGGCGTTGAGATAAGGTGCTGAAGTGTTGATAGGGCGTTAAGGCGTTGCGTTAAAGCAAGCGTATTTCAAAGACGCGCACAGCTGACGTTCAAATGATTAGGGATACCAACAACGGACAAAAGCGAACATGACCGAAGGTTGACGCAACACCAAATGGCGGTTTTTGATTGATCGGGCGCTCAACAACGCCATTACCACCACCGCCACCACCACAAACACCCACCATCACCACCACACACCACCACCACCACACTCACTCACTCATCAGCGTTAGGGCGTCACTGCATTATGACGGGCGTTGGGCTCGCCTCACTCACTCACCCATTCACTCACTCACTCACTCAACCCTATTCCTCTTCCTTCTCCTCCTCCTCCACACACGCACACATAGGTATAACTCTATCAGGTAACCGGATGGAACAAGGCCCTTATCTCCCCCAAACGCATTTCATTGAACATCCGAAACTCCCGTTTCTCTACTACTCCCGAGTGATCTATAAATATTACAGGGGTTTTCCCAGAAAATTCCCCGAAAATGTTATACTGACAAATATAGCGATTGACTGCAAAACAGGGAGTTGCCCAATCTCGGTAAACTCATATATAATATCACGGAATATTATATCTGAATTCAGCCCTATATAAATCCCATGCGAATTTGAAATTACTATTGTTAGCCAATCAGGTGGCTAACTTGTTGAAATCACGCCCACAGTAATTACACAGGGTAGCACGTGGACTAATATATAAACATTATCGGGGAACAGTATCCAAATATGGCATCATTTCCAGACAGTGTCCGTGAAGATTAAAGAGTTTACTCTCGCCGAAAAGTCTGGCTTTGTTAGGGGGTAGAAAATATCAAAAGATTGTGCCGCGCGAATATGTTAATCTGCGTGAAGTAAACGGCAATCGTTGTCAGAGAGAAAAGTCAGAAATGGTTGTGATTGGCTTATTATGGGATCTCGCAAAATATCCATAGCGTTACGTCTAGATGGTATTCCCCTGATTTACCATCTTGGTTTACCTAGATTGGGAGTTTCCCTGCAAAACCTTCGTACAATGTCCCGGCGTAGAGCGGTGACAACATCGGGGACGTGACCGGAAGGGCACTCAGAGGTCAAAGGACATCGACATGCTTTTTCTATACTTCTCCTGGATGTCCATCTATACACCCATGATGCAAGTTTGTCAATTAAATGGAGGGTGCTCAACTATCAATAACCGGCATCGCATATGTAACACGACATGAATTTAATTTACAACGCGGGAATACTTACAGTAATATCACGTAACACGATGCCAGATTGCACGACCGAACTCTCCTCAGTCATATACCTATAATGTCACCTACCTAGATGATGGTACCGACAATTTGTTCAGCGATATGATCCACCCGTATCATACAATAAGGTCGCTCAGAATTGTTAATAGTACTCAACGGTATCTCTAACGCGTACAGATATGCACAAAACTCTACCAATTTATTTAGAAACAAAGCAAACCGCTAACATTAGCGCAGTTGAGACGAATAACCAAAGTTCAGTCCCTTATATATACATGAAAGGATACATGGCATTTTATTGCTTCACGTTTTCTATGTCTTCATGCATTCACATCCTAGTACAACGAAAGGATACGTTTGGGGGAAGTCTTGGAAAGACCGCGTGTGTCGTTGTACCAACAATGTCTTTTTATTCTTGAAACTTGTCCGGGAATGCAGCCTTGTCGGATTACCTGACCTTGAGATATCTATATCGACATGACAGTTATACAGATTGTTTGTTCATGGTAGCATACTTAATCGACAGTACGGGACAAGCTGACCCACCATAAATAGGATGCATTCAGATATATGATACGGATTGACCTCTCCCCTCCTCCTGGCGAGAACTTATCACGGATATTGTTCACAGTATTGAATAGTCACATCTACACAGGATTCGCGACAGACTACAACCATAATTATATCAACCTTCCCGTCATACATCTTTCTATAGGTTCGAGGAAATATCCTTTAAAATGGGTTGGCTTACTGGAAACGACAGTGGAGAAGAGTGCGATCATGCAATATCCGATCATTTTGTTGTCGTATGGCATCTGTGCGGTTACAACAGTGAAGGTATGAATATATCTTGTCTGCATGCGATCTATCATGACAAATACGTCGTCAGATGTTTTGTGTAGTAAGACACATTATTGGACATAATTTAAGGATTGTTCTCCAGTATCCGTTCAGGCCACAAACCACCAATGGAGTGTTTGGATCTAAGCTTATATTTCGTATTCAAAGATATACCTCACTAGACGCGAGATGACCTATTATACATTTTGAAATGCTTCTGGAACACTTAAATGTCGAAAATATCAAAACAACCTTTCCAAATTTAAATAAGAAAGCTCAATCAGTTTGATTGCCCGCCTCGCTACGTCGGTGTCTGGTGGAAATTCTCCCCGTCATATTCACGTTGTGGAATGTATTTTGTACTGCTTGGTGTGGCGGATCGATGTTTGTGGCGGCGAATGTGGGGTTCTCAAGATGTGGTTGTCGGTAGTAGAGAAAGGTGATTTCACTTGACCTTTGGCTTCTGAGTACAACATTCGGCCCTTTGTGACGTCAGTTCCGTTTCGCGTCCCATGACCGGAAGTGACAGTCGATCTTGAGCAAGTGCCCATGCGCAAAACAAACACGAGTGCGCAGGGTCAAACTTAACTTCCGGTCACGTGACCTGACACGTATGTTGCACAAAGAGTTCAACGACCAAGTGGACTCCAGATCAATGAACATACCAGAGCATAACTTATTACCCTGCAGAATTATAATACGATATGTTAACATACTACCCTGTAGTATTATACTATGGTATGTACCTATAGTCTGTACTAGGGAATAGCAACGACAAGCCTGAACAGGTATGGTGTGTGTGTGCCATTTATGCATCGAGTGAAGTGGGCATCCCCCTCACCGAGAAGTTTGTCCGGAGTTTGAATACACTACAATGTTAAGCTTGGTGGATTTCTGGCATACACGTTGAGCAATATCGCTCGATCTAATGGACCAACGACTGTGCGCAAAAACGAACCGACGGCTGTGCGAGAAAAGAACCAATCTTAAAAACTGAACCATGAATTGGGGTGGACGAGGCCAAAATCGAGGGTGTATCAATACGACTGATTTTCAAGATCGGTACTCACTTTTACCTAATATCTAATGAGCCAGGTCATTCTGCATGCCGATTTCCATATTTTGCGCTCCGACAACAGGCACCATGCGAGATCCAGACCACCACTCTCCAAGAAACCAGTGCCACCCGCGGAGCACACCTCGCCACCGACCCGAACGAACCACCCAAGGAAGCGTTACCGTACACGAATGCTGTGAGTGATATGTACCGACGGAACTGGCCCACCATCCGTCGTTGTTTTTACCGCCATCGTCATTTGATGGACCAGTTGAATTTCTGGTTAGTCAACAACCCCAATCAGGCCCACTACACCGGTATCATTTTCAACGATCAAACTACAGCCTTCCATTTGAATCTCGCCGTCGGCTTTTCGTTTCGGCTATATGGAGGCAGCCCTGGATCAAGTGGAGACCTTGGATGCCTTGGAGTGGGCCAGTCAACAACGGCTCACCACCAAATGGCGGGTGGAGATGACGACTAACGTGACATTTTTCATCATCAAACAGATCGACCAACCAATCGGCACACCTATCATTCTACCTATCTAGTTGAAATGTCGTTGAAAAGGAACCCTACACCGACCGGAAATACCTGTTCCGCTATTTAGCTTTCCATCTGCATCGGACCCGTCCCAGGAGCTGTTATCGAATTTCAGGATGCGATGGAAACGTTGTTCCAGGTTAACATTTTTGTCTTTATACTGGACCAACCCGGGGTGACAACACCGTTCTCAAGTTATTGCCCGCGAACAAATTTCAGATTTTTCCACCAGGTGGCACCACCTTTGAGCAGAAGTGAGTGAAACGCAAGTCCAAAGAACACGTCATGGCAAGTTATATGCATGCCAAATTTGGGAAGAATCCGATAACCGGTTCTCAAGTCATTGCCCGGAAACCAATTCACTAGTTGCCACCAGGTGGAGGTACCTGTACGCGCAAGTGGGCGAAACTCAATTCCAAACGACATCACATATGGCATGGTATATGCATACCAAATCTGAGAAGAATCCGATCAGCGTCATTCCCTGAAAGGTAGAGCATTTCGGAGGAATCCGACGATGCATTTCAAAGTTATCGCTTGCAGCACGGAAGAATGGAATGAACCCTAGTGGCGCAACCTACAACAGATCTTGCTGAAACGCATATGACGAGTTTAGGAGACGAGAGCGGATTTCTAAGTTATTGCTTGCGAGAATTCGCACGAATATTCACAGAAGCGTGGAATGGAGGGGGAGTGGCGTGGAGTGGCGCCACCTTCAGACAGATGTTGCTAAAACGTTACACTATAGCAACGAATATACCAAATTTCGGAGGAATCCAATAAGGTATTTGGAAGTTATCGCTTGCAAGAATTTGAACGGACATGAACGGACACGAACGGACATGCACAGAAAATTGGAGCAAACCCAGCGGCACGTGAATCTTTCTGTAACGCAATATCAGTCGACGTCTTGTCGCAAGTAATGCATATGCCAAATTTCGGAGGAATCCGACAAAGCGTTTGGAAGTTATTCCTTGCGAACAATTTGAACGTATATAAATGGACTTTTTCAGCAGATTGGAACAAGACCTAGTGGCGCCACCTTATAATTATATGTCACACTCTAATCCAAAAGGAAGAACAATTCGAATAATTATTTGGATGACGCCATCATGACTTGTCAGAATGTAATTTGTATGTGATTTGTTTACTGTTATTTCTCTAAAACATTGAGCAGGATAGTTGGTCTTTGTCAAAATTTAGATACCGTATCACTGTTGGTATATATCTTTGTCTGTCGAAATCCTGGTTTTCTAGTCGCTGCTAAATTTTATTATCCATATTTCAGTTGTATACGTTCTATGACAGTCGAAACATCTCGCAATGTCACACGTCTTTTACAGGTTTGTTCTCCATTGAATATAAAGTTAATCAGTTCTTTTGTACACGTCGAATGATGCCAAAATTAACCGATGTGAGACGGAAAAATCGGGTTGATCGAAATCTAAAAATCTGAAATTTTATGCTTAAAGCCATGTTTGGTTAGGGTGCTCGGATATGTTCCCCTACACCACACTAAACATTCTCATTAAGCGTGTTAACCATATCTGGGCTGGGCGATTTGGGGTGTACCGCAACCTGGTGGAGAGGCATAGTGCGAAAAGTGCCCCCCCCCCCTATATATTTTCGCTATCGCTAAGACCAGAGTGGTGAAACTTACCACAGTATATCTTTGGGGCAAGCTCCACCGTATTAGAAAATATAAAGAATTCAAGATGGCCGCCCTGATGACGTCGCAGTGACGTAATTTTCAAAAAAGGGATTATTTGGACGATTTTCATTTTTTGTGTTGACCTTTGACCCTGTACACAAAAAGTACCAGAAACATAATGCGCTGGGACAAAGTTCACGTGACTGTGTCGGCGAATAGGTCAAATCTCACTGTGCATGTTAATACGCGTTGACTACTATCACTGGACAGTGAGACAGTTGTGTGAGACTACTGTCATGAAAACAACCGTATTTGTCTGTACAGACTGAAAGTAGTGCGCATGCGTGATGGCGTCTTGAGGAAAAAGTCATCCGGAAGTGACGTCCATCCCTGGCGACAGTAGCGACAAAGTGCCGATGTATGTCATCTGACTCTGGCTTCTATATATTGTAATATGTGCGACTGAACATCTGTGTTGATTGACACTTCCATACACATTCTTGAATTGCATGCTGTTGTTGTTGTTGCAACTTGTGCTCTTCGCGTGTGTTAAAATAACTGTGCTATAAATGTGACATAAATCTACCTGGATTGTGACTTCCCGAATTGGACCATTTACAATTTAAATACCTGATGTGACTTTGTATATAGTGCCTGTATTAGATCTCTCAAACTGCTGTGGTATAAACTGTTCGATTCCGGCGCCTTCCCCTCGCCCGTGTGGCCATGTTGTTTTTACCGGTCTGTCAGACCTTCGACAAGTTTACGGTCATGATGACCCCAGTGTTATATTTTTGTGTTTGAGCATCAAGGAATAGGTCTTTGGATTATGGACGCGGATATTCTCTAATGGACGACGGCTTGATTATGAATGACGGACTAGACGCTTGTAATTTATTGACATATTTTACTGTAACTATATGTTCTCTCGTATTTTATAATTAATGTGGAATTATATGACATGGAAATTGTAAGTTTGCAGCAGAAAATGCATGCACTATTTTTTTGGTTTTTCCCTACTCACGTAGCGGGAACTGAACGGAAATTTCGACTGCTGTCAACTTTGCTATAACACTTCGTTAAATGGACTGAAGTAAGTGTAATTTTTATGGTATTATATGCTACAGTAAAAACGCTCCTCAGTGCGCTATGGGAGCCACAGAATTAAATCATATTTCTATATGTAAACAGTGAAAGAACTTGCATGAACACTATGGCCCACCACTATCTGTAGCTACCGCGTTGCTAAATGTCAAAACAGTCGGAGCGGTTTTTATTGTGACTTTTCTTGTAAATATTAAATGTATCTGGTAAATTTATTAGAAAAACGCTCCTTATATTTGCTATAAGCTCCTCTCATTACCTGTTGGTTAATTATATAATTGATGTTGAATTTTGAAGTAGTTCCACTCAGTTTTCGCCTAGGCGAAGGTTCTCGCTTTTGATTGGATAACATATGTCACATGACTTTTGTTGATAAATACGGGTGCAGAGAGGCAGTGTCAGTCAGTTTGCTCCCAGTTCTCTTCAGGTACGGATGGACCATTTAACATGGGTCCTGGAATTTACCCATTACGAGCCATATTACAGCAATAAATCATATATGGAATTATATATGGCCCATAAGAATAACATGTGGCCTATATACTAGTATGTATTGTGAATGGGATATATACAGGCAATCATAGTGGGTCTTATGGGGCTACAACCTGAAGCAATGTTATCTCATACTGCCTCTCTCACCCATGTATGCAGGGCTATGTGGTATTATTAAACAAGCTGCACACCATGGAAGGAATCACTGCCTAGCACAGGATATCCATACCATATTACTGTGGTTATTACTGCGATATATTGAATTTAGGGCATGCTATAACAAAAGAATAAAGACAGTTGATTTTGTTACACTTTATTCATGACTTGGGAGTTGTTACATGTAACCGTACTGTATCCTGGAAAGAAACTTGAGAAAGTGATAAGTTGATAGTGATAGGTCCTCCTCATCAGTCCTCCTCATCGGGCAGTTCATGACTTGTCACAACAAATTAGTATGCAAATAAACGACAACTCCATCAACCGAAGGAATGTAACTGGTTCATCAGCATCTGAATACAGGAAATACCTACCGATCATTTACCTGGTACTGGTACCCTATATAAGGAATTGGGTCCTACCAATGGGATACTCTAAGGAATCTAGTACAACAAACCGGTCTTGCTTTCTGAGATCAGGTGTGTAAACGTTGATGTGGTGCAGAGCGAGTGTACAAAAGATTGCCTGATCAAGGGAGGTAATCCATCGTCATCATCTCTGATATCGGGCTGTTATGCACGAGCAAAAATAGCTCTAACCACTTACCATCAAAGAAGTCGATAGTTGCACATTACATGTTCGGTTAACCCGTGACAACTATTCGGCAACTCAGACCCAAAAATCGTTACTTTCATTATACGTAGAGGTCACAGAAACATCTACACTGGTATCCGGTCACAACTCTAGGTATTATATCTTCACGTTTACGTCTTGAACACGTCACATAAATTACAATGGTGTCAGAAGTGGGATACTAATAAAAATTTAGTATTCAGTGATAGGGTGAAATATCTAGCGTAACCTTAGAAAATTTCTTTGCATTTCATTATTGAGGCAATTTACATTATGGCTGACAGTCCTGACGTAGAGGTAACGATACAGCAAAGAGATAATACAAATCAGGCTGCTAAGGTGCTAAAGGAAGTTCCTGATCCGTCGGATGACGAATATCAGGATTCAGTACAAACTGAGGGTGGCGATAATGCTGATACTATTGGGGAGGGAAAGATAGATGAACGCACAGTTCCTAATAGGCGCCCTGGGCATGCGGGTGGTAATAGACGAGCTGCACCTGAAATGGCACATCCACGTGACTTTTGGTCAGATAACAGTCGCGGTGACTATGCACCAGGGAGGGGTGGTGAACGTAGTACAGTAATAAAGATGAAGCCTGATCCGTATGACGGGAAACACGACTGGGAAGAGTATTACTCACATTTTATGGACTGCGCTGAACTTGGGATATGGACGCCACGTGAAAAAGTATTAGCTCTGGCTGCGAGTCTAAGGGGCCCAGCCAGAACTTTTTATATTGGGCTCACGGAGGATGAAAAGCGTAGCTTTCCTATTTTGGCTATCCGACTGGAAGAACGGTTTGGTAGCAGTCGCCAACAAAACAAATGGATCACTAAATTAGAGGGGAGGGTTCGTCAAGTCGATGAATCTGTGGCCGCACTAGGTGACGACTTACGACAAATGGCGCAGAAAGCATATCCACTCCTCGGGGTTCGAGCACAAGAGGCTTTGGCGCTCAATCAGTTATACAAGAGCGTCTCAGTGGAAATGAAATGTAGATGCTTTGATAAATCCTGTAGGACAGTCTCTGATGCGGTAGACGTTATTGAACGTTACGAGGCACTAGTTGGGGAAAAAGAAAGAAAGAAAATGTTAGCAGTTAGGGTGGTAACTGGTCAAGAATGTGAATCTAAGCAAAAGGAAACCAAAGTAAGTGAAGCTGACAAGGAAGATGTACAAGCTATCTTACAGAGATTGGAAAAATTAGAAGGTGGCAGTGGGTCGAAGTTTAAAGGCAACACTAATTCCAGTTACCGGAATAGGAACGGCCGTCCTTCTAATTACAGGCAGGTAGATGGAAACTGTTACATTTGTGGCGCTTCCGATCTCTACTGCAGAATTTGTCCGCAAAGACACAGTCGGGCATCTGCTGCCCCTGTGAGTCAACCAGCTCAACAGGGAAACGCGAACCCGTCTCACTTGTAGGCCGGAGGAAGACGGGTGGGGAGAGGCCTGAATCGAACAGTTTAAAAGAATCTATTGTTAAAAAAAGTGATGAAAATAATGCATCTAGCGTACAAAGAAGCACTATACGAATGGGTCAACTTGGCGATAAAATTGACAAATGGGATAATGGCTTATTCGTGGCATCTATCATAGATGGACTGAGTGAATCAGTACACTTACTAGTTGACAGTGGATCCACTAAGACGCTGCTATCGTCAGAAGTCTTTAACAGCATACCAGCGGAATCACGTCCTGAGCTACAGATTATGTCAGGCAGTATCCAGGGAGCTAACGGAGAAAGATTGAATCTGTATGGTGCAGCTGAAATCGATATACGATTGGGAAGCAAAAGGTACACACACAAAATGGTAGTTTGTGATATAACTGTACCAGCGATACTGGGCCAAGATTTCCTATTGCGACATGTATCGAGGATCGATTACAAGTGGTTAGAATTAGACATAGAAGGGAATTCCATACCATGTTGGATTGGTGGAGAGGCCCAGATGAGCTGCCTTGTGCAAGTCGGGCATACTACTACAGTACCAGGAAATTCTGTGGGATGGATACCTGTACTCGTACCTAAGAGTGAATGTTTGGCTACTTCTGGAATAGTTGAACCATCTGTAGATTTGCTAAAAGACAAAGGTGTCCGATTGGTGAATGGGATAATGGATACACGGTCATCAGACTTGTCATTACAGCTTATCAATCATAATAGGGAGGATGTTACCCTATATCCGGGAATGAGACTTGGGACGTGTGAATCTCTTTACGAGGTTGAGGGTACAAGTGGGTCACATTGTGCAGCCACCAGTGAGGCTGATCAATCTACTCAGAGTGAAACTTTACCAGAGCATTTACAGGACCTTATGGCTCGAAGTTCCACTCATCTATCTACTTCTGAACAAAGTCAGCTAGCAAAACTCCTGATGAAGTATCAATCGGTATTTGCGAAATCATCAAGTGATCTTGGCTGTACTAACAGAGTAAAACATAAGATAAATACCGGAAATACAGCGCCGATAAGGCAACCGCTCAGGCGACTCCCATTAGGAAAACATGCCATTGAGAAAGGGGAGATTGAGAAAATGAAGGAACGCGGTGTTATTGAACCATCAACCAGTGCCTGGGCTTCGCCTATAGTACTCTGTACAAAGAAAGATGGGTCCACCAGATTCTGCTGTGATTTTAGAAGGGTTAACGCAGTGGCTAAAAAAGATGCATATCCTCTGCCTAGGATCGATGAATGTTTGGATTCTCTCTCCGGAGCTAGATGGTTCAGCTCGCTCGACCTACAGACAGGTTTTTGGCAAATCCCTTTGGACGAAGACGACAAGCAAAAGACAGCCTTTTCGACGAGACAATGCTTGTTTAATTTTACTGTCATGCCATTTGGTTTGGCAAATGACCCCTCCACCTTCGAAAGACTCATGGAGGATGTCCTTCGTGGGTTACAATGGGAGGAATTGATTCCTTACATCGATGATATTTTAATCCCGAGCGATACTTTTGGCCAAGCTTTAGACAGATTAGAGCGGGTCTTACAACGGTTAAAGGAAGCCAATTTAAAGCTGAAACACTCGAAGTGTATTCTATTTCAAGTTTCAACCAAATTTCTCGGGCATATCGTTTCCCACGATGGAGTTCAAACTGACCCCGATAAACTGTCTGCAGTACAAGAGTGGCCTCAACCTCAAAACGTAAAGCAAGTCAGAAGCTTTTTGGGATTATGCTCCTATTATCGCCGCTTTGTATGTCATTTTGCTGAAATGGCAAGGCCACTCCACAAGCTTACGGAAAAGGGAGCTAAATTTAACAGGAATGCCGAGTGTGAACAATCCTTCAACAAACTTAAGAAAGCATTATCAACTCCACCAGTTCTTGCATATCCAGTTCCAAATAAACCATTCATCGTGGACACTGATGCTAGCAATATGGCAACAGGAGCAGTATTATCTCAAGAACATGACGGGAAAGAGCGAGTCATAGCATACATGAGTCGATCCTTAAATAAGCACGAACGTGTCTATTGTGTCACGAGAAAAGAACTTCTCGCTGTCGTGTCAGCACTCAAACAATTCCATCCATACCTATATGGGCAGAAAATCTTACTGAGAACGGATAACGCAGCTGTGAGCTGGATGAAAAACCTCAAACAGCCCACTGGTCAGACAGCCAGATGGCTGGAAATATTAGGCACCTATGACTTAGAAGTAACACACAGAGCAGGGCGTAGTCACGCGAATGCGGATGCACTGTCTAGGAGGCCATGTAAAGTGTGTACCAAACAACAACAAATCAATGAGGAAATGGAGGAAAATCCATGTCACGTGACCGACGATAGCATTATATCTGATGATGAAACTACTAGCGCCAGTAGTGTGGGACAAGCTATGGTGGTCACAAGGAGCCAAAAACCAATGATTGATGGACTTAAGGACACAATGGCCATACTTGATGGCTGGAAGGCAAGTGAAGTGAGACAAAAGCAGATAGACAGCAATATTGGGCCCATTTTGATTCCTCTGGAAGAAGGAAAAGATCGACCCAAATGGTCCATGATATCACACCTATCTAGTTCTGTCAAAACGCTTTGGCGTCAATGGGACCGCCTGAAGATGGTCGGTGGCATGTTACATCGTTATTGGATGGATGACAATGGGAAGACCCTATATCAGTTGATAGTTCCTCAGCCACTCAGAGAGGACGTACTCAAATATTATCACGACATTCCCACTGCTGGTCATCTTAAGGTGGATAAGATGTTAAGCCGAATTGGACAGGCCTTCTACTGGCCTAACATGAAACATGATGCAGAGGAATACTGTATTAAATGCGACAAGTGTACTGCTAGGAAAACACCCAGAAATGTTGGGCGAGCACCATTGGGTCAGTACCTTGTTGGCGAACCCATGGAGAGGGTATCTTTGGACATTCTGGCCAATCTGCCGGTAACGAATAGTGGTAACAGACATCTACTGGTAATTGTGGATGGCTTCACGAAATGGACGGAAGCTGTCCCAATGCCAGATCAGGAGGCTGTAACCGTAGCTAAGGCCTTGATGGACAACTTCATATGTAGGTTTGGCACACCCTTACAGGTTTATTCAGACCGTGGGACAAACTTTTTGTCCAACCTCTTCAAGGAAGTGTGTGAACTTCTACAAATTGAAAAAGCACAGACAACCAGCATGCGGCCTCAAGCAAATGGGACCGTTGAAAGATTTAATCGGACTGTGGGAGATATGCTGACGATGTATTGCGAGAAAGAGCAACGTCGTTGGGATGAATTTCTCCCACAGGTTATGATGGCATATAGAGCATCGGAACATGCTAGTACAAAGAAGTCACCCAATATGATGGTGTTTGGGAGAGAGGTAGTCATGCCTCTTCAAGCCATTGTACAGACACCGCAGGATGATCCTCAGGTTGATCCGGAACGGTATGCGGCGGAGCTTCATCGAAGTCTACAGAGGGCACATGAAATAGCCCGGGTGGTGCTGAAAAAGAAAGCAGAATATCAGAAGAAATTTTACGACACAAAGTCCAAGAAACGGGCATTCAAAGCAGGGCAATCTGTGTGGTTATACTACCCTGTAAGGAAAGTAGGTGTATGTTCAAAACTTACCTCACGATGGAAAGGACCTTATGTCGTCATAAAGAAAATTGATGATCTGACTTACCTGGTGAAAAAAACGCCTAGACAGCAGCCCATAGCATTTCATATCGATCGCCTAATGGAGTACAAGGGAGAGAAAACTCCAACTTGGGGTAGACAACTGAAGGAATTCGAGGACTAAATAGGGGTATGAATTACTATAGTGGAAACGGGTAGCAACAGTGAATCAGTAGGGGTAATGGAAGATTGGAGGTTGACCTTATGGGTAGCATATATCTGCGGAACTGCAGAACCTTGGGGGTGACTGCAGTTATGCAGGGTCAGAGTGGGTCTGGCCAACCTAGGTCTGACATGCATGGTATATTGCATCCTAAGTACTTTTTGGGGAAGTACATTTTGGAGGGTCATTTGCTTGGTGCAAATCTTTCTAACTGATGATCGGGTAGCTAATATCTCTAATGTTGGATTTAGGGAAACCCTATAGTATTCAGGATCCCTGACATGAAGTGCAGTGTACCGAGAAATAATACTGAACATACTTACCTGGGGGGTAATATTGGTGTGGTCTTATTCATAGACTATGGCATGACAACTATATGACTTGCTTTTTGTACTTGCAGAATGGCCTCTAACGGTTTCAAATGTCCCTACTGCATCCTGGATTTCAGAACAAAGAAAACTCTTAAAGAGCATATGCAGTCAGTGGCGCATGGGCGACTCAAGATTATCTGTCCTTTGTGTGTTGATAGGGAGAGAAAAGAGAGGCGTACAGTTGACCTTTTAACACACTTTAGGGAAAAGCACCGCAGTGCACACCATCGTTTACCAGCGGGCTTCTTTGGTGAGAGAAATGGCTTCTGGCTGACATTAGACCCAGAAGATTATAGTCAATTATTTCCATCTCCTCGACGTAACTCACCAGAGTCTCTTGAAGCAAAAAGAATGATTCGCGAGTGGGTTAAATTGTGTCCCCATCCTTCTCGGTCCCTGACGGAATGGGAGAAAGGGTGGAGTCAAATTAAGGAGGTTGTGGAATCCCCAGTGTCCAAGGAGGAGTCTATCGCCAAAGAGGCCAAGAAGAGACTCTCCGAAATTTACTTACAGTCCAACCAGGCCTGCCATGCGCCTAGAATTAACCGTGGTAAAAATAAATATGGTGCCTACTCAAGGTTTTCAGGTGTGGGCATTCTCTAAGGACGGAGAATACTATAAGACACAACTAGGGCATGGTATTCTAGACGATGATCGGACAACGGCAGCCATAACCAGAAAGATGTGGTCCATTACAACTGCAGTGGATGTACCTACGGGGGAGGGAATGGTGATTACCGAGACGTCAGCTATGAGGGCACTGTCGACGGCATTGAATATAGACCGCCGATATATTATGTGGGTGAGGCGATGGAGTAAGCCGTCTTTTCTATCTATTAATCTGCCAGTTCCAATCTACAGCCCATCACATGACATCACCCATCCTAGTAGTCAACCTCCAGACCAGCTCTTGGCTACAAGTACCTCAAACCATCCCATATTGTATGGTGATTGTGAGGATGGCCGGCTGACACCTATGGAACCTGTTGCTGTATCAGCGCCTAAGTCTGTTATCACACCTGTTCATGGCACAGTTACTCCTGTACAGGATGAGAGGGTTGTTGAGATGAGGGATGTTGTCGTCTCCCCACCTGCTCGTATTCCATTTCCTGCCACAGAACCCATCAGTCCCGCATCAGTGCCAGAAGTTGATGTTCCTCTGGACCTCACCCTCCACCCAGTGAGGATAAATTCTACATGTGGGCTGATTACTGACAAGGCCCCATTAACGTCCAAAGATAAACCACAGCCTCGTGGGAAAACAGAGTTACAACACAGAGCACTGAAAGTTCTGGAATATGGGTGTATGCCGTTGTTACCACCAGCCCATAGAGCATGGGACGAGGATGCTGTAATGAATGTGGAGGTGGGCCACAGTACGAGGTCATGGCCCCCAGCCAGCTGGAAAAAAATGGAGGCTGAAACGAAGAAAATAAAGTGGGGGAGCCTTGCGCTGGACTTGCATGAGGAGCAACATGATGCAACAACTACTGACCTGGCAGACATATTGGATTTGTGCAACATCTTCGCCTTGCCCGGCACCGCAGTGGGATGTGTCAGATCAGATCCTGATAGCCCCTCATCAGTCCTGCGCAAGGTTCGACTAAATATTTATAAGTTCCTAACACTGATTGCCCTAGGAAAACATGTGAATGGAGAGGAGCAAATTGTGGCACTTTTTGAGGATAGGTCCAGATTAGAAAGAAACACTGAAGTTGACCATCACATCAAGACCCTCAGTACCCTCCCAGTTGGAATGCGGCTGGAACGTTGATGTGCATCACCTGTGGATTTATTGAAAACACATATTAGGGAATTTTAGTGGAAATATACTGTGTGGATCTTTATTAATTCTGTGAACACACACTGTGTTGGATCTACATACTCTTCGACTGGATTTACCATTATATTGAACTACCTGTACATATGGACACTCATTACTCACCTGGATACTTACCAAAGTACTACCATCCTCATTGTGATATTCATCCGTGCGGAAACGTAAAATAATATGGATCTTCGCACATGTACATTAGACGGTGGAATATTTTAAATTATGCCTAGGTTTAGTTCCTATATCCTGGGACATTTGATTGGACATTAATATTGTCGCACAATTATCTATATTTGAACTCTAAATGTACATGTAATGTAGGTGGCGGAACTCAGGAGAGTTCCTTGAAATTAAGTTGTGGGGAGTGTAATATGTGCAACTGAACATCTGTGTTGATTGACACTTCCATACACATTCTTGAATTGCATGCTGTTGTTGTTGTTGCAACTTGTGCTCTTCGCGTGTGTTAAAATAACTGTGCTATAAATGTGACATAAATCTACCTGGATTGTGACTTCCCGAATTGGACCATTTACAATTTAAATACCTGATGTGACTTTGTATATAGTGCCTGCATTAGATCTCTCAAACTGCTGTGGTATAAACTGTTCGATTTCGGTGCCTTCCCCTCGCCCGTGTGGCCATGTTGTTTTTACCGGTCTGTCAGACCTTCGACAAGTTTACGGTCATGATGACCCCAGTGTTATATTTTTGTGTTTGAGCATCAAGCTCTGTGTTTATTGACATATTTTACTGTAACTATATGTTCTCTCGTATTTTATAATTAATGTGGAATTATATGACATGGAAATTGTAAGTTTGCAGCAGAAAATGCATTATTTTTTTGGTTTTTCCCTACTCACGTAGCGGGAACTGTACGGAAATTTCGACTGCTGTCAACTTTGCTATAACACTTCGTTAAATGGACTGAAGTAAGTATAATTTTTATGGTATTATATGCTACAGTAAAAACGCTCCTCGGTGCGCTATGGGAGCCACAGAATTAAATCATATTTTTATATGTAAACAGTGAAAGAACTTGCATGAACACTATGGCCCACCACTATCTGTAGCTACCGTGTTGCTAAATGTCAAAACAGTCGGAGCGGTTTTTATTGTGACTTTTCTTGTAAATATTAAATGTATCTGGTAAATTTATGAGAAAAACGCTCCTTATATTTGCTATAAGCTCCTCTCATTACCTGTTGGTTAATTATATAATTGATGTTGAATTTTGAAGTAGTTCCACTCAGTTTTCGCCAAGGCGAAGGTTCTCGCTTTTGATTGGATAACATATGTCACATGACTTTTGTTGATAAATACGGATGCAGAGAGGCAGTGTCAGTCAGTTACGAGCCATATTACAGCAATAAATGATATATGGAATTATATATGGCCCATAAGAATAACATGTGGCCTATATACTAGTATGTATTGTGAATGGGATATATACAGGCAATCATAGTGGGTCTTATGGGGCTACAACCTGAAGCAATGTTATCTCATACTGCCTCTCTCACCCATGTATGTGTAACGTGTACGAGCAGGACCAGTCGTGGTGTTTACGAGAAAACGAATCAATAACCGGGATTGCCCACTGGCATTCTGGCCGTCACCGTAGTTAACCCCTTCACTAGTAGAGATCCGGGGATCGAAGAGATGATCACAACCCCACAAGGATGACTGACGCTGATGTAAAGGTCTATTATGGTATATTCTGCACAAATAGTGTACGCGATTACAGATAATAGCGTAGAACCGCGTGGCTTAGACAGAATGGCTAAGGAGATGTAACGTTATACCGCGTGGCTTAGCCAGAATGTCTAAGGAGATGTAACGTTATGCAGTGGAATGATATTTATATATATGTACAGACACTAGGAGAGTGTATGCAAATAGACTTGATGTTATATGCAAGTAATATAAGAAAGTGTGTGCATATAAGCTTGATGTTATATACATGTGCCAATGATATAAGAGTGTGTGCATATAAGCTTGATGGTATATACAAATAGTGTATGCATATAATTTTACAGTTACAGTTGTGCTTTAAATTTGCATGGGTACGCGATAAGGGCGGCCTGGTTGCTGGCCCTTCTCTTCTGGGTATAAGGGCGGCCTGGCTGCTGGCCCTTCCCCTCTTCCGTCGTTGGAACGTTACGGATGTAACGCTCTCTCAATATATGGCACCCAGTCGTTGGAGCCTCTCCACGGATGTGGCAGCCCGCCGTCTTCTTCACCCCCAGTCGTCGGAACGTCCCGGCTGTAACGCTCTCTCAATATATACCCCCAGTCGTTGGAGCCTCTCCACGGATGTGGCAGCCCGTCGTCTTCTTCACCCCAGGTCGTCGGAGCCTGACCCTAACTTGTCAGCTCACCAGTTTGCTTCCCGCACAGGTAGGTATAGCACGGCGTCTCAACCCTCCCGGATGCTGCGACCCGTCTATAGACACGACCCGTGGCTACACAACTTCACGACGACCCCTTAGGTAAGAACCACGTACAGCTCACCCTCCGTGGCCGTCAGGACAACTACTTGGGTATAATGTGTTATCATTTCATCTGGTACCGATGTAGCATCATTACTGTCTGTAAACTGTCGATGGCGACCCTCTGCGACCCGGTCGCAAGCCTCTGCGACCCGGTCGCAATCCGTCTGCGACCTTCTGCGACCCGGTCGCAGGTCGGTCAGATTTCACGGTTTATCGACGTTTCTCGGGAGAAGAAGTCTGT
The DNA here is from genome assembly GCA_036873755.1 of Hanleya hanleyi. Taxonomy (NCBI): domain Eukaryota; kingdom Metazoa; phylum Mollusca; class Polyplacophora; order Lepidopleurida; family Hanleyidae; genus Hanleya; species Hanleya hanleyi. The sequence goes on from JAVTVY010029863.1 coordinate 34,268, forward strand.
CTGTGCTGTGCCTTGTCTTTTCTGTACTGTCTGTAATCTGTGTCTTGTCTTTACTGTACTGTCTGTAATCTTTGTGATCTCTTTTACACCGGTACGCCGTCTATGCGACCTTCTGCGACCCTGTCGCAGGGCTCCCCGATTCCACGATTTATCGACGTTTCTCGTAAAACGAAGCCCGCCTGTACTGTATCTTGTCTTTGCTGTACTGGCTGTAATATCTGTGGTCTTTTTCACACGCGTACAGCGTCTATACGACCGTCTGCGACCCGGTCGCAGAACTAACGGGCTGCCCAATATGTCGCCGAATAACGGTAGGAGAGATTGGCTCTATTATCTCTGTATTTATAGTACAGTTGCATATAATCTGAGGGTGGAGGGAATCCCTATTTATCGTCATATACCGCTTCACGACCGATGACACCGACACATAAATAATACTGCCCACGTCCCAGTGCCCGGGTTGTTCAGTAAAACAGTGCCGGTATCATACAATCTACTGGTATTGACCTATATCCTTATTCTATACTGATGTCTGATCATGTAAATTACCGGAATGTGCTACGCGGTAATACAGGTCATGTTACAGTATTATAGAATACCCCCAGACTACAATAAACACGCCAGTCGGTCTTCCCACTCTGTCGTGTTCCCTATACTATAGTACAACACACAAACACGTTTCCACACTGAAAATGCAAGCCGGCAAATTCGCATTGGATTGGCGTGTTTTCACAGGTTGTACTAGCTACAGGATTTACAATCTTTTAGACTCCCAGGCCAAAACAATTACATTTGCGACCCGGTCGCAAAGTGCGCCAAAATCAACAATTCAGGCTGTACCTGGCGTGCTTTCTCCAGAGCTGTGTTTTTGGTCTGACGTCGCTCGGAATGTCTGCACCGGTTTATATAGTGTGTGCACTCTCCGCACCCGAAGAGTCCCCACAGGAAGTTTCCTCACGAACGGAGACGTTTCGCCCGCAATGAAAGATCGTCTCTCCCAGCGAAATTACAGTTCATAATCCATAAACTAGAATGGCATCCCAATCTAGAACCTGTAGAGAATATTTCACGTAAATGGCAACTCCTATCTTGCTCTGGTAAGCGAGAAATACGGTGGAACCCATTTCCATACACTGCCTTGTTCATCGCTGAAGATACATGTCAAGGTCGTTCACCGCATTCCATTTGTGTCACCCTCCATATTCAAACTGTTCTCTACACAAACGGTTACCCGTTACATATGCAGGGCTATGTGGTATTATTAAACAAGCTGCACACCATGGAAGGAATCACTGCCTAGCATAGGATATCCATACCATATTACTGTGGTTATTACTGCGATATATTGAATTTAGGGCATGCTATAACAAAGACAGTTGATTTTGTTACACTTTATTCATGACTTGGGAGTTGTTACATGTAACCGTACTGTATCATGGAAAGAAACTTGAGAAAGTGATAAGTTGATAGTGATAGGTCCTCCTCATCAGTCCTCCTCATCGGGCAGTTCATGACTTGTCACAACAAATTAGTATGCAAATAAACGACAACTCCATCAACCGAAGGAATGTAACTGGTTCATCAGCATCTGAATACAGGAAATACCTACCGATCATTTACCTGGTACTGGTACCCTATATAAGGAATTGGGTCCTACCAATGGGATACTCTAAGGAATCTAGTACAACAAACCGGTCTTGCTTTCCGAGATCAGGTGTGTAAACGTTGATGTGGTGCAGAGCGAGTGTACAAAAGATTGCCTGATCAAGGGAGGTAATCCATCGTCATCATCTCTGATATCGGGCTGTTATGCACGAGCAAAAATAGCTCTAACCACTTACCATCAAAGAAGTCGATAGCTGCACATTACATGTTCGGTTAACCCGTGACAACTATTCGGCAACTCAGACCCAAAAATCGTTACTTGTATTATACGTAGAGGTCACAGAGACATCTACACTGGTATCCGGTCACAACCCTAGGTATTATATCTTCACGTTTACGTCTTGAACACGTCACATAAATTACAATATTGTAGATTTTACTGGAACAAATGTGTTTATCTGTTCTGGTATTCGGAGTTCCACGCATCTCATTGACGCCACCTCGCTCGCACACACACAATATATATTATTACGGGGGCGATTTCCAGACCTTCATGATTCATCAAGTCGCAGACGTCATCGAACCAGCCAATCTTCCTTAAGTTGCGAGTACCCCCTCACGTCCAACAAACATCACACCCGCTTTCCCAAATAATCTCCAAAATAATAATCTTTAAAAATGAAACGCGGACACTCTTCCCCAGGGTGAGACATTAATCCTCAGGTGATAGTTGTAAGTAGGACACTCGTACCTGGTTAATATTGTCTGGAGGACATTCTTCTCCAGATTTGGACACTCTGAATAGGACAGAGTACCGTGTATTAGGTTGGATGAGTAGTGAGCTGAGGTGCGTCACGCCCCCCCCCATACAACATACCCAGCCGGGTTGACGGTGTCGCCACGAAGCCCACTCATACTTTGCGCGTTTTCGGAAATGATGTGTTGAGAGGCAGTTATACTTTGTCCATAGCACTGTGGTCATGATCGAGCTTAGAATGAACACTAACAGCTGCAGTTCCTTATTGCATAGCCATGTCACCAGGTAGGCTGGAACCCAGGAATTGAACTAACAGAGCCAGCAGTGTTTCAAGATCCGTTCCACGGTATAGTAGTCCTCTGTGTATTTCATCACGGTCTGTAACTCCACATCGTAAAACGTCCCTTACAAGGTCTTCCCGTTCATGCGCCCGCGGTCGGCGAGTACTCAATCTCACAAAGTGTTCCTCGCTTCAGTTGAAGAAGTAACTTTTCTCGAACTTGTGATTGTGGTTGCATGGGGTACATGCCAAGAGATGGAATTGACTTCGTTGAGTTCGGTGACGTCGATAGAGCTGAATACTTCGGTGCTAGCCTCGGTTATACCCCGCGACCAGTAGGGAAATTGCATCGATGACCACCCCAAACGCGCAATGCGCATGGTGTGGTTTGTATGGTATAAAACACGTCCCCTCTAACCCATAAACTCACATTCCACTGTTCTTGAGCCATACCGGAGATTTTACCTATGCGACCGCATGCGGTCATGGTAGAGTCGCTCATAGGGTACCGAGCGGCGGTCCTGTCAATGTTTATGGATGGCGAAGATAACGAAAGTCGACGCCAGATGCGGGAGAGCGTTGACTCGATGGGAAGACATGCCAACACACACTATTACTGGACTATGACAGCCATCCATCTACGGTTCATCGGTCTGACAATGCTGGCTACCCTAACAGTCCTGCTAAAAAACGGATCTTTTCAGAGCCTCCATGTCTTGCGAAAAAGAGACTGCTAACTATTCAAACTGTTATATTCTTCTTTCCATCATCCGCATACACTACTGAGCTTCACGTGTGTAGACCGTGCTTAGAACTTTTCTGATTACATAAAGAAACGTTACCGTATACCGTATTATAATACTAGAGGGTAGTATGTTATTCAGGGACCTAAATATAAAGAAGAGAAGAATAAATCTGAAGGCCGAGCAGAAGATAGTCCTCTCTGCATGGGAACAATACGTTATTGATTGGTCTAAGCCAGAAAGAAGTTGAACCTACAGTACGTGTTGAATGGCTGGACCTCATCAAGAGCAAGGTCGTTGAAAAAATCCTCCAAGCAAAACAAGTACTGAGAGACCTCAATTTGCAAATCTCCAGTGTAAATTCGTCCTAGTCCCAGCAAAAAAAAAGCACCAAATAATATAATATTCATATGTGCTGGTTAAGGAATTATGTCTGAATTTGAATTATGTCAAATATGTCTACTTACTCCAAACTGCATTTACTCCGAAAGATTTATTCAACAATCACAAAATGTTTCTCAAGGAAAGAGGTATTTGTCTTCCATCCAATCATAACGACATATCAACGGTTTACTGGACTCCTAAAATGCATAAATCATCATACAGAGCTAGCTTCATAGCTGGGTATATACTTCATGCAGGAAGCTATTGTCCGAGTCTTTGTGCAGCTGAAAAGGCACATTGTTGTCTCCAGACTTGGCTATTGTATGCATTGTCTCGTGATCCTTACATGGAGTATGAACCTATAGCTGGTTCTAGAAGCTGCACCACCAAGCTTCTTTCAACCCTGTTGACCAGGGCCCTTCAGGAGGTACATGTAAATTACGAGCATCTGGTCCGTCATTCATAATTCAGTCGTCGTCCATTACAGAATACCAGCGTCGATAATCCAAAGACCTTGTCCATGCAAACGCATTTTGGGAAAGATATTGCGCTACTATTTCTTAAAACTCTGGCGTTGAATGCGTGTGGATGTTGAAAAACTCAAAATGTCTTACGGAAGAACTTGATGCTATAGGTCACATAAACTACAGACATGTATCCATATGAGATTTCTCTACTCTCTATACTTCAATCCCTCATCAGGACCTTATTGACAGTCTAAGTTCATTAATAATGTCTGTGTTCAAGAAACTGATCGCAGATATATTAATGTCAGAAGCCATAAAGCATTCTTTAGCTCTACTACATACAAGGGATATCATTCATGGGATGTTTCCTTGTTTATAGAGTTGCTTTAATTTCTCATTAAAATATCTATGTGAAATTCGACAACACAATATATCAACAGCATATAGGTATTCTAATGGGTATTAATTGTGCACCCCCGTTGGCTGACCTACATCTGTTCTCTTATGAATATGACTAAATGCAGGCGCTTTTAAAAACCGATCAATTCAAAGCTCGTTCCTTCTCGTTAGATAATCGCTATAGAGACGATCGGTGTGGATAATCGCTATATATATGACGCAGTGAAGGATATATATCCACCTTCACTGGATTTGAAGGAAACTACAGAAAGCCCTACCGGCGCATCATATTTAGACCCCTATCTCTATAAAAATGAAGCGGTCCTTCTCTCTCGTCGACTTTATGACAAAAGATATGATTACAATTTCGACATCGTGAACTATCCCTTTCTGGGCCGTAATATTCCAGTGGGACCTGCATATGGCGTATACATTATCTCGTCTAGTAGCATTTGCTAGATCCTGTGTTAAATGTGATGATTTTAATCAACGTCACAAAACAGTATTGCAGAAACTTATAAAACCAAGCGCCTCCACGCAAAGTTTTTTTTTCAAATTTGGCGATACATATCGCATGCTGATAGCAAAATACGAGCATAACGTGCGAGATCTTTGGTGTTGTGTTTAACCTGGGTCAAGAGACCGTATCAACCCATTTACTTCAAGATCCTCATGGTGATCATATGAACAGTCACAATCAAAGCGATACAGATTTGATATTTTTGGAACATCATGAAGTCTTGTCGGCATCATTGAAAACTGCTGACCGCTTCTCTCCTGCAGGAAATAGGCTATGATTATGTATACTGTGATTGTCTTTTTAAATTAAAGGTCTTCAGATTGTGAACGTAGATATTCCTGAATGGACGACGGCTGAATTATGAATGACGAACCAAATCCTTGTAATCGTATATCGTATTATAAAACTATATGCTAGAATATGTTAGGCTCTGACATGTTCAAAGCGAAATGTGATCTCGAGTCCACTTGATCCTTTACCTCTGAGTGCAACATCCGGGTCCTATTCAATTGATGTTTAATGTGCAAATTAATTTCTGATATAATAATATTTAAGTTGAAATTTGGAAAACAAGTAGTTACATCCCTTTATGGAATTTTCCCCCCTCCTTTCAATTTTTGTTTCTCCCTGAAGAGAGGAAGAAGTTCAATGAAAATTTCTTGCTTTTATTCCAATAGAGTTTGAGCCGATCAATATCTCTTAAAATCGGAAAAGTTAGAAGTTTGAAATGTAACTCAAATAAATCTAAGCCAGGAATTGATACCCTAAAATAACATCAGAAATGAGATGACGGTCTGTGAGTGTAAATAATAATGGTATACGTGCGTGAAGGTTTCCAAAACGCACTGTCCGACTTCGGAAGGATTAGAGTCACATACCAAAAAATGTCTGGAACTATTGAAAAGGATAATTTATGGGCATCACACACTGGCTGATCATTTCATCCAATGGCAGTCCATAAATTGCACCAGGCTAGCTATATCAAAACTACCTCATGAAATATGCACATTGTTAAAGAGGGAGGATAGACTCCGTGGGTCGCACATTTTTGGAGAACTGCGCGGCATGACGTCAGTTCCGCGTCAAACGCATCCAGTCGGATGCTCCCTCACGAATGCTTCCAACTGATACCTCATTCGACCCAATCGGACCGCTAGGGGCCCTCTCGACCCTGAAAGGTCTAGTTCCATACCCTTTGTCTACTGCGCATGCGCAGTGCTCCTCCACGTATGCTTTACAATGATACCTCCCTCGACCCAATCGGACCACTAGGGGCCCCTCTCGCCCCCAAAACGTCCACCCAGCGCTATTTACCCACTACGCATGCGCACAGTGACTTTTTTAAATTCAACCAATCGCTTCGGGTCCCCGCCCATCATGTTCTACGTGGTGAGACGTGAAAAACAAGATCCCACAACCCATACCGCAATGAGCATGTGTGGGTTTCTCATTAGGTTCAACATTGTCCACTGAGCCAGTATGGGCCTATCCACAACATCAGACCTCCGTGAACTTTTCATAACATTTCACTGCTGAGCTTCTAGACCCCTGCCATCGTATTCTGCAGCACGAGAAGAAAACAAGATCTCACAAACCATAGTAAAATCCACAAGAAAAAAATGGCCACCCCTATACCCCATACAGGCATTCCCCGTATAGATGCAAATGTGCGAATCAGGGGAGATCACCCGGAATTTGCGCCACAGAAGGTTCGCCCAGTCAGAGTTGTCTTCCTTGCCTCCAGTGGGCAGCACGATCGATGCCGTGATGTCAAAAGGGAATCCCGAAAGCAAGCGCCGCCATTTTGTATGTTTATTTTTTGCGGAGACATACTGGACAATAAACGCTCGACCCTGGGGTCGCACTGATCATAGACTCGTCATAATAACATCGTACAACACCTATAGGTTATGTTTATTACTATAAGTCTTACTTTCCATGGTTTCAGGTATTTTTTTCGTGCCAATACGGTTTTGGAGAAACCTGTATGGAGATACTGAGGGCTCCCCACTTGCCATTTATGCTGGGCATAGTGCTGGCGATATTGTCGGGGACCACACATTCCGGGAGATTCACATTGGAGAGTGACTGGGGTCTCAGCCTTATTGCTGAGCCTCACGTGACCGGAAGTTTCCTTTGACCTTTTGACCCGGATGTGACCTGTGACTGGAAGTGACGTCATAGTGACGTCATAGGCGAATCAGGGGAAAAGCAACGTCCCGCGTATGGCCCTTGACATGGAACTACTTTCTGTACGCGGAAGCTTCTCGCGAAATCATCACCGCCGGACTACTTTCTGTCTGCGGAGGTTTCTTCCCGCGACCGCATCACCGCCAGACCGCATCACCGCGGAGGAATACATGCCCCAAAGGTCGCTTCCGGTCACGTGACCGGAAGTGCCGGAACTATAGTGAACTTGACCTCTCCTTTGGGTCAAACCATTTTTTGCATAACAACCTTGCACCCCTCCCGACTAAAGGTGGTTTGACCCATCTTTGAGACCAATACGACTGGAGATACGCTTTATATACTACTTTTCTGATTTCGAGAAGGCCATATGGAATGGAATCTGCCGAGTCTTCCCCACTGTAGGTATCCGTGGATGTGTACCGGTATTTCACTTGACACAAGCGATATGGCGTAAAATACAAGATATTGGTCTTCAGGTAGGTTAGAAATATATTTTAACCCAATATACTCATACACTCAATTATAAACCGTTCATATAGCCTTTAAATTAATACTAAACAAAATCATTTATCTGTTTCATTTATCAATGCATTTTGGTCATTATATATATTTTTTGTATTTATAGGCTGCCTACATAACTGACAATGCCACCCTCAAGTTGCTTAGAAAAGTGATGACCCTGGCCTTCTTACCAGCGGCGCATATTGAAACTGCCTTTGGTCACCTCCAGACATTTGCCAGCACGGACAAGACCCAACAACTCATGGATTATGTGGAGACCACTTGGGTGAGATCCAACTTCTGGCCAGTGGAGACCTGGAGTGTGTTCGAGCTAGCAACACGCTCTAACAACGACTGTGAGGGATGGCATCGGAGGTTGAACTATGGCAAGCCAAAGTGCTTTTTATTCAAGAATTTCCGATATCGGAAATTGAATTCTTGATATCGGAATTGAAATTTTCGATATCGGAATTAAAATTTCCGATATCGGAAATTGAATTCTCGATATCGGAAATTCAATTTTCGATATCGGAAATTCAATTTTCGATATCGGAAATTGTCACTGAATTTCCGATATCGGAAATTGCAATTCTAATTTTCGTAAAGCTTCCAGAGCTTTCATTTCCGATATCGGAAATTCAGTGACAATTTCCGATCTGGGAAATTCTATTTCCGATATCGGGAATTAGAATTTCAGATATCGGGAATTCAATTTCCGATATCGGAATTAGAATAAGCACTTTGGCTTGCCATATTGAACACCAGAGCCAATGGTGTCCATCTGCCGTTCTACATCCTCGTACCTCTCCTCCATGCCGAGGTATCCCAGCTGCCCCTATACAGATCCTCCTTGTTGGCGAGAAGAAACTTAGTCGCTATCAGCGGCTGTCCACAAGATCGAAACAGGCCAAGCTCTTCGAGCTGTGGGCAGCCTACAGGGATGTAGATGTGACCCTGAGTCAGCTACCACGGGAATGTGCGAAAATCAACGCCCCCACCACTGGTCCCCAACGATCAACATGAACCAGTATGAACAATGAGCAGAAAATATTGCTAAATGTAATATTTTATATCTGAATTGCCTCCTTGATCAGTGCTAGGGTCATGGTACTTATACCTTATCTGATTATTTGTTTTCCAATAAATTGAAGGCGCATATTATGATTCAACAACTGTGTTTATCTTCTTCTTTTGTGTCCCCCCCCCCCCGAGAACACTGCCAATTTTTAAACTACTTGACATTAATAATATGTGTACCATAGAATATCATATTTTTTAGGGGGGGGGGGGGAATGGCAAAACTGAGGAGGGGGGAGTGACTAAAAAAATGGGGGGGAATGTCTTTTCGTGAGGGGGGATGTGGGGGGGGGATGGTTTGGTGGGGGTGTCTAGCTGTGCCTTCGGTGACAGATTGCGGGAGATTCGCCACAGATATACTGATATAGGCCTAACAAGACGCTTCCTAAGTAAATTCAGATGTTGTGAACTGCATTCGACAGATGTCAGAGCTCTAAACACCTGAACTTCAATTCAGAAATATACACTGACGCAACGCTCGTGTCTAGAAAATATTGCTGAAAGTTTGGCGATCGATCTCATCTTACGGTAGGCTGAGCTTTGTCAATGAGTGGTTAAATGGCTTAGTTTGCATTTCGAGTTCTTTTTCATGGTGGATCAATTTCCACAAATGGAAATCGATAGACCCCATGACACGGTCATTTCATTAACCCATCAGTACCGGTATATTTCCATTCCTTGACAGATTTATCTCCGTATACAGGTCCACTCAGGAAACCAATCCATATTGCGTTTGCCATTTCAATATCATTTTCATGCAGGAATATGTATTAAATTATCTCCGACAATATAGAGAGTTTTCCAACTCTTCGATCTGTCTGCATGTTAGTCCGTGTCCGTTCCGGTTTTAGTACGAATTGGTACATACCGTCCCAATTCAATAGAGGGGTTAGACCACTATTACAATTTACATTGCCGTCAATGTTAAAAACTGTTAACGTAATTGCATCTTCTCGATTCATTAATTAGGTCTCGACTTCCATATGTGGCTAGAAGTACTTTAATTCAAGTGCTACAACCGGACAGATTTCTTGATGGGGGTCGCCCATCGAATGCGCGCTCGTACAAATGACGTCATAATTTTGGCTTTTTTCTCTGCTTTCAGAAAGCGGTGCACAGGCACCCAAATAGTCCCTCAAACCAACACCTTATTAGGCCTTGAGTTAAAATCAAACTCACCGCGAAACCAAACACATATCATACTCCAATCACCTACCACTGACCTTCAATTATTCGTCGCAACAGAGACTGAAAAAAATATTGAAAACAACTATTAAAAATAGGTTGGGACTATTTTTAATAGTGGTCTTGTCCCAATATGGCTGCGCCCATTGATCATTGATTGCACGCGACGGCTGATTGAGAACGAATGAGAACTTTTTGACAGTATGTCCGCCGATGTCTGTGTCAAATAATTATTTCATCATACTTATTGGGGTCTACTCTTTGTAAACTGGTAAATAATGAAATGATAATAGATCGTTATTTTCATTGTAACGTCGTATGACCAGTGGACAGGCTGGGCATGATCGGATGTCCAGTTTTCGACAGTATACTGGGTACTGTAAGTGTAAGTCTGTAACCAGTTGAAGATATGGTGAGAAATTTGGCACGTGCATTAACTTGGGAGAGAAATTTGGGGGCTAGATTTGTTGTTTTTACCCCTCAGAGAAATTTTGCTCGAAGGATATTGTCGTTATCATGACATGTACAGCCATCTGTGTCCAATGTCTCCTCACCACCATAATCCATATCTCAAGAAAGAATATGCTTAGGAATACCAACCGTAATCACATGCAAATGCAGTGGCATCGAAACCGGGGGGCCAGGGGGGCCGGGACCCCCCCCACTTTTGATTTAGGGGGGCCCGATTATCTTTGGGCCCCCCCCCCCCCACTTTTCGGCACTTCTAACTGACCATGTCACCCCACATAAAAATTACAGATAGAGTGCCAGGACGTGTAGTGGTGTGTTATAGGCCTGTTTTGTTTGTGTTAAACTCATTCATATGGAGTCGGGCATATTCTTCAATATCGATGTGTGTTTATGCGAAACAAATGTGAAAATAGAACCATCAATCTATATACATTGTGTTCAGATTTATTTCCTGTAAAAGGCATCTCCGGCAACCTGAGACCCCAGAGCTTCCGAGGCCTAGGCGTCCCTTCGACCCTCACCTGTCAGCTTGAGGCCCTCCAGCTTAGGGCAGCATGGTTTACCACCATGTTTGTCTGGCACAGGAGGTAGATTAAAGTACCAAATATATTGGGCTCTCTGAGGATCCATTGTGATCAGTGTCTGTGGAGCCTACTTTTCAAAATTCGAAATTCAATTTTTTTTGTAGTTTTGGTTAGGTTTTTGTTAGGATTAGGGTTTTGTTAGGGTATGTCATCTTAGCTTGCTAAGGGCATTTCACGTTTCACTTAACACTACCCTTAGATTATCGCTGTGATTCGGCATGTATTTCACACGGCGCCCTCTATCTAGAGGGAGATAATCCAGTTCGAAAGTTGTTCCCAAAGCATGAGGTCAAATGTCGGCCCCATTTAAACGAGCCAATGAAATTATCTGTATTCAAATATTTGTCAGACATGCAGACGTGTCAGTTTCACGAGGCGCAAGACTGGGGGAGTCTACGCGAGACCAAAACGAAGTTGTGCGAATTAGCTATTTTATTTCTCACTCTAGTGGAGCATGCTTCTTTGTTTATCTTAAGAAAATCATATTACAAACGGCCTAACATATTTGAAAACAAAATAAAATCGGCGGCAGACCACAGGAAAATGATATGCTTTTTATTTTGTGATGGGGGCACTCCGAGGCCCACCATGGGATCATTTCAATCGATCGCTTTCTGGAGGTGTGTCTTCGTTGTATGAATGTGATTGCACCGATGTCGGATGTAACGGGACCAGTCGGATGTGACCATTTGGGAAACGCCCTATTACACTCAGATAGCACCCGTTGTAAACCGCATGGATACGAGCAGAAGTTTCTACGTATGATCGTGCCATGCGTTCGGATGATGGGGTATGTTTGTTTGGGTCATCGTCGCCGTGTGCCCAATAAGGTTAGGTGCGACGTTAAAATTCAAACAACCAACCAACTCACCTGTCAGGCTGCGAAGATCGCTTGTTTTAGCTTTGTGTAAATGAATCGGTAGATACTTCATGTAGGAGGCTATTGTCTGAGTCTTTGTGCAGCTGAAAAGGCTCAAGTCTAGATCCATTGTTGTCTCCAGACTTGGCTATTGTATGCATTGTCTGGTGATTCTTACATGGAGTATGAACCAATGAATCGGGGATCATATTGGTTCTAATGTTCCATGATGTAAAGGTCATCGTTTTTATATGTGTGTTTTTATGTGTTAAATAAAACTAGAAAGTCAAATGGATTCTGGCATGAAGTATGATTTTTTCAATATCGATGCGTGCTTTAAATGCGAAACAGACGTGAAAATAGAACCATAAATCTGCGTACGTTATGTTCGAATTTATTTCCGGGAAAACGCTTAGAACACATCTCCGTAGATCTGGGACTTCGGCCTAGGCGGCCCCTGGACCTTCGCCTGTTTGGCTGTGAGGATTTCCTTGTTTTATCTTTGTGTGAATGAATCGTATTGGTAGGCATATTGGTTTTCCTTCCAGGAACTAAAAGTCATCGTTTTGTATGTTTTAAATATAATTGGATACAGGCTTGAGGTGCGAGGTTTTCAATATCGATGCATGCTTATAATTGCGAAAAAAATCGTGAAAATATAACCATAAATCTGCATGCAGTATGATCAGTTTTATTGCCGCTCAGAACGTATCTCCGGTGATCTAGGACCCTGGAGCTTCCGGGGCCTAGGCGACCCCTGGACCTTCGCCTGTTGGGTTGTGATAGTCGACCGGGCCCGCCCCCCCCCCCCCACGTTTAATCGTTCCGACGCCACTGAAATGGTCACAGTGCAGAAGTCTATTGAAAATCAGCGAGACTGACCCTTATTTTCCCAGGTCACCAGGTCTAAACTGTGTCAATTGATCATGAATTCACTGTTACCACCATACCTCAAGAGTGAGTATGCCTATGTAACTTGTTTCACATTATATGTATATGGTCTTAAAGCAGAAGCTTATCAAAACTCAATTAGATGACCTATTTCTTCTGGGTCACTAGGTCAAATTTGTCGATTCATCTTGAGCTTCTTATTCCCACCATATTTCAAGAATGATGAGGCCTAGGCTTACTGAGCTTATGCTAGACACAAATCAGTTCATGTACTGCAATCAAAATTGTGCTTGGGATATGTTCATCTGTCTTTCTTTTCCTGTTACCATCTCAAAAATGAACATTCTCAGGTACAACTTACATCACACATACATGTGGTCACAAAACAGAAGCCTATCGAAAATCAGTGAGATCGACCCAATTTTTAGGGGTCACCAAGTCAGTTAATATGTCAATTTGCCACCATTTAATTATCTGAAAAGTGATTGTCTGGGAGCATATAACCATGATAACTGGCATAATTCATGTGGTCATGGAACAGAAGTCTGTCGCAATGTGAGATTGTCCTATTTTTCTCTTTTGTAGCCTATTGGTTATTAACTACTGTAACTCAAGAATGATGATCCCTCTAGAGGCTAACTGACCTTACACTGGACACATACTTGGGCTCCAGCCAAAATTGGCATTGGAGTATTGTCATCATGTGTGTACGTACGTAATATCTCCAACTATGTTTATCATTACCACTATATCTGGAGGGTATACAAGAATACCAAACATAAATCACATGGGCATATGATCATGGTACGGTACACAAATCTTATAACAAGTATGCAGATTGAACTATATTATCTGATTCACTACTAGGTCAAACTGTCAATTTTGTCACCAATTGTTTGTTGCCATCAACTGATTGTTCTTTAACCAAGGCTCTTTAAATACCACCAAGGTTAGGGGTATTCATTGCTTTGCATATGGATCATGTTTTCTTTGTACTTTATCAACTGATGCTGTTGCTCTCTTCTTCCAGTATTGGAAATGGAAGTGAAGAAAACTTTTTCGTGCCTGCAAATTGACACTATTTTGTATTAATGGTACTGCGCATCCATGCATGTAACCATTCTGCTCACATTTTTATGGTATTCCCACAGTTATATACATGTAAGCTTCGTCATCATTAGCAATACATGCATGAACATGTGGTTTTCTAGTTCATTTGAACAGAGGTGCAATTTTCATTGATTCTCGCTCAAATTCATACAAATACCAAAATTATTTTAAAATCACCAAAACTTGGTCTCAAATAAATCCGAGAGTAAATACTATTCCCGATAGTGGTAATTATATCTCCGTTCTTACCATATCTCCAACTGGTAACCCAAGAAACACAGACTGTGATAGGTTGTATTATGGGGTGTGTCCAATCAACTCAGCCTAGCAAAACAACAGAAATTCTGGAGATTGATGTTTTCAAGCTATGGTTACTGTGGAGGCTGTGATTTTCTATGAAAGGCCCACTCTGGCCAAAAGACGAAATATATGCAATCTCTGTTTCCTCAGTCAATTCTCCAGGAGGAAGAGTTTTCAGATTGCAGAAGTGAACATTATTTGCACTGACAGGCTGTACTGTAGCAGCTTGGTGAATTTTGGCTCCTGCAAAAGATGCTTTTATAATGACCATTTTTGAGAAGGAAGTTCATTAAATCACAGGCATATGATGTGGGTCAGTAAATGGATAAACGATGCGATCCATGGTGGTCCATTCAATTTGATCTAGTGTATTTGTCCATAACATCTACAATGATATATATGGATGCCTACTCATGCGATCGTCAAAACAAACCCAGGCTGGAATATCAAACAGAAAATTCCAAGTGGAAAATCACACTTCATGCGTACTGTAAACATTATTTTTTTCTGTGTAGAGTTTTGTTTGCTGAGCAAGTCTTCCGCAAATTATTTAAAGTATTGAGTGGCTAAAGATATAATTTCACTCAAAATCAATTCTCAAATTCTCTTAACAATGTTGCAAAAAGCCCAGACTCCATTGTAGTCCACATCTTCACACTGACACAAGCTACGAGATTGAAGAGAGATGCAGACCTGATACTTGTGCAGTCCAGGCTTTTTGCAACAATGTCAGTTTTATCACCTTCTCCATTAGAGGAAGAACTTGTGAACAGTTGATTTCTATTATGTCCATAGTAACATTTATAGCTAGATCACATGTATATCATGTCTATAGTAACATTTACAGATAGTTCACCTGTCTATCATGTCTATAGTAACATTTACAGATAGTTCACCTGTCTATCATGTCTAATGTAAAATCTGCAACCAGTTCACCTGTCTATCGTGGCTATAGTGATATTTACAGCTAGTTCAAATGTCTGTCCTGTCTACAGTAACATTTACAGCTAGTTCATATGTCGATATCATGTCTATATAACATTTACAGCTAGATCACATGTCTGTCATGTCTATAGTAACATTTACAGCTAGTTCATATGTCTGTCATGTCCATAGTAACATTTACAGATAGATCACATGTCTGCCATGTCCATAGTAACATTTACAGCTAGTTCACATGTCTGTCATGTCCATAGTAACATTTACAGATAGATCACGTCTGTCATGCCCATAGTAACATTTACAGCTAGTTCACATGTCTGTCATGTCCATAGTAACATTTACAGATAGATCACATGTCTGTCATGTCCATAGTAACATTTACAGCTAGTTCACATGTCTGTCATGTCCATAGTAACGTTTACAGATAGATCACATGTCTGTCATGTCCATAGTAACATTTACAGATAGATCACGTGTGTCATGTCCATAGTAACATTTACAGATAGATCACGTCTGTCATGTCCATAGTAACATTTACAGCTAGTTCATATGTCTGTCATGTCCATAGTAACATTTACAGATAGATCACATGTCTGTCATGTCCATAGTAACATTTACAGCTAGTTCACATGTCGGTTATGTCCATAGTAACATTTACAGATAGATCACGTGTCTGTCATGTCCATAGTAACATTTACAGCTAGTTCATGTCTGTCATGTCCAAAGTAACATTTACAGATAGATCACATGTCTGTCATGTCCATAGTAACATTTATAGCTAGTTCATGTCTGTCATGTCCATAGTAACATTTACAGATAGATCACATGTCTGCAGGGTTAGATCCAGATATTTTAACCAGAGTCCTTATTTGAAATAACGCTGCCCGTATTTGAAAAAATGCAATTTCCAAGATGTCTTGCAAGAAGTCCATAATTTGCCATACATATGACGAAAAATTTGTCCATTGGGATTTTTTGGGTGTATTCTTGCAACACTTAATGTCAGTTTACATTTCACTTCACTTTCTGGCTGTTTCAAGTATGTATTCTGAAATAAAATGATTTGATTTTATGCAAAAATCCGTCATTTGATTTCATACCAGTGTCCTTTTTAAGGACGCTGTGGGACCGTAGATCTAAGCCTGGTCTGTCATGTCCATAGTAACATTTACAGATAGATCTCATGTCTGTCATGTCGGATTGTCCATAGTAACATTTACAGCTAGTTCATGTCTGTCATGTCCATAGTAACATTTACAGATAGATCTCATGTCTGTCATGTCCATAGTAACATTTACAGCTAGTTCATGTCTGTCATGTCCATAGTAACATTTACAGATAGATCTCCTGTCTGTCATGTCCATAGTAACATTTACAGATAGATCACATGTCTGTCATGTCCATAGTAACATTCACAGATAGATCTCATGTCTGTCATGTCCATAGTAACATTTACAGCTAGTTCATGTCTGTCATGTCCATAGTAACATTTACAGATAGATCTCATGTCTGTCATGTCCATAGTAACATTTATAGCTAGTTCATGTCTGTCATGTCCATAGTAACATTTACAGCTAGATCACATGTCTATCATGTCTATAGTAACATTTACAGCTAGTTCACATGTATATCATGTCTATAGTAACATTTACAGCTACTTCACATATCTATCATGTCTATAGTAACATATTTACAGCTACTTCAAATATCTATCATGTCTATAATAACATTTACAGCTAGATCACTTGGATATCACGTGGTATAATAACATTTACAGCTAGATCACATGGATATTACGTGGTATAATAACATTAACAGTTTGTTCTCATGTCTATCATGTTTATGGTTAAACATTTATAACTTTTTCTCATGTCTTTCATGTCTGTTTTAACATTCACAGCTAGTTGACATGTCTATCATATTTAATCCAGCTAGTTCACTTGTATTAATATCATTTTTGTTCTCACTAGTTCACATGTCTTTTTCTTTTGTTTCCAGATTTGCTGATGGAGCGGGTTGATACTCGATGCAATGTCTGCCATTGACTACCTGCTGTCTCTACACTTGAATTGTAGTCCGGTAGAATCGTAACCTTGGTGACTGTAAGTAATTCTCATAATGACAATGGCTGGCACAAAGAGGTTGCCTCCCTTGCCTACAATCAGTGAGATCATAAGAATGTTCAAACTTCGAGCTCGGAAGCAGTTATCTCAGAACTTCCTGTTAGACATGAACCTTTGCCGCAAATTCGTGAAGGCTGCCGGTCAATTGGATGACTGCCATGTCTGTGAAGTTGGACCCGGCCCAGGGGGCATAACTCGAGCATTACTCGAAAAAAACATCAAAACACTCTCACTGATAGAACTGGACCGTAGATTTTTCCCTGGACTAGAGGTTGGTTATTTTCTTATACGCTAAAAATTTTATTGATGGAAATCATTTTGTCTCTAATAGTCAGCTAATGGAATTGGCAAACTTTGTCAAATGCAGATTGGCTAAAGTGAGTCTGCTGAGATGGAATTCTGCACCATTATTTATTTCAGACTTAAGTTTAATATGGGCATTTGGATGTGATAGATTGAATTTGTCTTCCACCTTCCATGTTCTTACAGATTGCCTAAATGCTTCATCATTCAAAACTTTTCGTCATTAAGTGTTCCTATAGCCCCTATCTGATTCATAATGATGCTATTTGACAGGAAAAATAATAAATTAATCAGTTACACAATCAAACAGTTATACCCAACCATCTTAAACATGCTAAATCAATTGTCCCTTTCCATGTAGTAACAGAACTTAATTCTTTGGCATCCAGAATGGTTTTATATTTTGAGGTATGTTCTATTGATCTTGACAGTTCACAGAATACTTTGGAATATTATGTTCACAGAATACTCTGGAATATTATGTTGACAATTTGACTGCAAAGAGGTCAAAGGTCAGTCGTGGACACCTTCGTCTCTAGTTTCCGTATTATGTTACAGATAGTAGGAGAATACTCGGAGAACAGATTGTCGGTTCACCATGGCGATGTACTCAACTTCGACTTCTCAAACTTTTTCCCAAAGGATGTTTCTGCTGCCTGGGAAGGCAATGTCCCCAAAACACACTTACTGGGTAACCTACCATTTAGTGTGTCCACGCCATTAATAGTGAAATGGTTGCACTCTATATCTGAGCAGTCCGGGGCCTGGAGTTATGGTCGAACTCCCATGACATTAACTTTTCAGAAGGAAGTGGCCCAAAGGATGGTGGCAGATATAATGACAGACCAAAGGTCTCGTCTCTCAATAATGTGTCAGTACCTTTGTGATGTTCAGCTCAAGTTCATCATGCCAGGTGAGTAATAATGTGTCAGTACCTTAGTGATGTTAAACTCAGTTGAACAGTTGAACATATGAGCATTAATGTGTCAGTACCTGTAGAAGTGATGTTAAACTCAGTTCAACATATGAGCAATAATGTGTCAGTACCTATGTTATGTTCAACTCAGTTCATCATAATATATGAGCAATAATAGCGTGTCAATACATGTACCTTTGTGATGTTAAAATCAGTTCATCATACCGGGTGAGTGATAATGTGCCAGTAACTTCATGATGTTTAACTCAGGTCATCATAATATAAAATGTATGAGCAATAATGTATCATTACCTTTGTGATGTTCAACTCAGTTCATCATAACATGAGAGCAACAAAGTGTCAGTACATTTGTGATGTTCAACTCAATCCATAGTACCAGGTAAACAATGATATGTCAGTACCTTTGTGATGTTCAACTCAAGCTCATCATACCAGGAAAACAAAAATTCATCAGTACCTTTGTGCTGTTCAAGATCAACTCAAGGTCATCATACCATGTAAACAATATATTGTGTTAGTACCGTTGTGACATTCCACTCAAGCTCATAATACAAGGTAAACAATAGTGTGTCAGTACTGTTGTGAAGACAGACTCGAGCTCATCATTCCAGGTAATGATAATGTATTGTGTCAGTACCTATGTGATGCACAAATGAATTTCATCTGGTAAACAACCATGAATTACCAAATAAACAGTATAAAAAAAGAAGTGAAATTTTCCACCTTAAAATCAGGGAGTGGTCAAATTTGTTTGAACAGAAAGTTGCAACATGGTTCAAAATCATGCAGATAATACAATATTTTTCTGTTATTTTGCTGACTTTAGAGGGTGTTCAATCTCATTAGGTCACAAAAGCAGGGTGATAGTGGATTTTACTAGGGTGATTGAATGATTAAGTTAATCGTATTCGGGTCATTTTGAGCCTATTTACATAACCCTTCGAAGAGAAGATCATGGGCAAATTCAAGATGGCGTCCACATGGGGTGCCAGAGTAAATGATGTTTTCGTCAATTTTCTTCAAAATTTCTGCTCTTCCGTGATGAAAATTTTGCAAGAACTATTTATTTCACATCACATCCACTGTAATGATAATTGGGTTTCTATTTGCTTGAACAGGATCAGCTTTTGTTCCCCCACCTGATGTGGATGTAGGTGTTGTCAGATTTGTTCCTTTGAAGGAACCCAAGATTGATCTCCCATTCCCCTTGGTGGAAAAAGTGGTTCGTCATGTTTTTCAACATCGTAATAAAATGTGCCGAAAAGGAATTGAGTAAGTAAAACTAGGAGTACATGTAACAGACTCAGTGTATAATGCTTGTTACTGAATTTTATATAAGTGGGTGTGTCTTCTACACAGTCAAAAGGGCACTCGCCTAATTTAACTAAAAGGTGCTTTTCACTGAGAGTGGGGAAAAGATTAAAAGATGGTTATTTTTCGTGAAATAGAGTAGTAATTCATGTCCACAGGACTGCTTATTTAGTTGTTTTTGTTTGTCTATTCAACATGTTCAAGGGCAACTACATATTCAAATTGCTCTAGTTTAACAACATCTGAGAGAATCTTTCATGACTTTTCCACCACGGGTAATATGTATTGAAGTATGTATTATGCTTATCTTACTCAAACTTGTAAATTAAATTGCTAAAAACATCATGCTGAAATTGGAACATGCCATACTGAGTACAAAACTGAGGGTATGAATATTTATACTGCCAATGTTTTTCAAGGGTGACAACTATGTGATATCTAAAGTAACTGCAAGAATTAATTCCCTTGAAATATGTGTTTAAATTCTTACTCGCTGGCAATATTCTTCAGTTTTATTGATTTTTCTCATGAACATGGTTAATATGGTGGTAGATAGAATCCCTCAGAAATATAATTCTCATTTTTGGCCTCTGTTTACCCCTTCGATTCAGTGCACATTGAAACATGCTAGGATACACAATGGTACCTGATTTGATAAACCATGGAGGATCTCTCAGGTGAGATGACAGATGACCTGATTTCTACATTCATCAGAACAAGAGAAAGAGATTGACTATCAGTGAACTTTGACCCTTCTTATTGTAGGACATTGTTTCCTCCTGATCGAGTTGATCTAACTGAAGATGTCTTCAGACAGACGTCTATTTCTCCACACTGGCAATCTTATAAACTGTCTGTAGACGATTTTGGGCTGTTGTGCCATGCTTATAATGATATTTGTGAACGTTGTCCAGAGGTAAAAGACTTCAATTTTCGCTCAAGAGAAGGATCAGCACTGTGGCGACAAAGGGGGAAAATCCGCAGACAGGTGCAACAGGAAAGTGACACAGTGCCAGAAGTGTGAGATTGGTTATGGTAGATGTTTGAAGTGTGATCCCTTCACTTATATCTGGTAATGCGGGAGAGGGGTGTTACCGGTACAACTGATGTCATTGGATGTCTGGTACTGGAGAGCAATCCAGGTACATTGGATGTCTCTTTCTAAGGAGTAATCCGGGTACATTGGATGTCTGGTACTGGAGAGTAATCCGAATACATTGGATATCTGGTACTGGAGAATAATCCGGGTACATTGGATGTCTGGTACTAGGGGTGCAGTCCACAGTAGACCCCTCGTTGCTGGAAATAGACCCTTGGTATAGCCCTTCCGTCTTTCTGAGATGCCAAACCATCCAGAAAACCCATATAAAAGTGTATATTTTCTTCGTGGGAATGCTCATACCATTAATTCAGCATACAAGCCAGTTATGCAAATTCAACCCGGGATAAATTTTCTTCCCTCGGAACGTGCTCCATATTTTCTGGAAAATCTATTAAAATGACCCAAAATACGCCATATTTCGTTCATTTCCTGGAAAAATCTTGACAATCGATTTCAATAAGATTTCATCTCAATGTTCCCCGTCTCGAGTCGAGATAAAAAAGCTATTCAAAATATGGGGTCGACCAGGCCGGTTTTGGTCACATATTCCATATGTAACATAACCCTATTTTTAAACACCTGAAAAACGTACGAAACTGAGGCTGACGAAGGTTGACCTCGTGGCCCGACTCGCCATATAGCTCAACCGAGCCACCCATCTGCATATGTCATTTTGAAGGAATGATAGTACCCAGAAGCTTGGTACTATAAATACTGGTTACCAAAAAGGGAAGGATAATTATCATGTGGTCAGACCCGGATGCTCTGCTGTATTAAAGTTTTTGAGGGGGACCAATAATCCGAAACTATGGACTACTCCCTAGAGAGTAATCTGGGTATGATTGGATGTCTGGTACTGGAGAGTAATCCGAATACATTGGATGTCTGGTACTGAAGAGTAATCTGGGTACATTGGATGTCTGGTACTGGAGAGTAATCCGAATACATTGGATGTCTGGTACTGGAGAGTAATCTGGGTATGATTGGATGTCTGGTACTGGAGAGTAATCCGGATACATTGGATGTCTGGTACTAGAGAGTAATCTGGATATGATTGGATGTCTGGTACTGAAGAGTACTCTGGGTACATTGAATGTCTGGTACTGGAGAGTAATCTAGGTACATTGGATGTTTGGTACTGAAGAGTAATCCGGATACATTAGATATCTGGTACTGGAGAGTAATCTGGGTACATTGGATGTCTTGTGCTGAAGAGCATTCTGGGTACATTGGATGTCTGATATTGGAGAGTAATCTGGGTTCATTGGATGTCTGGCACTGAAGAGTAATTCTGGTACATTGGATGTCTGGTACTGGAGAGTAATCTGGGTACATTGGATGTCTAGCACTTTAGAATAATCCTGGCACATTGGATGTCTGATACTGGAGAGTAATCCTGGTACATTGGAGATCTGGTACTGGAGAGTATTCTCGGTACATTGGATGTCTGATATTGGAGAGTAATCTGGGTACATTGGATGTCTAGCACTTTAGAATAATCCTGGCACATTGGATGTCTGATACTGAAGACTAATCCTGGTACATTGGATGTCTGGTACTGAAGAGTAATCTGGGTACATTGGGTGACTGGTACTGGAGAGTAATCTTGGTAAATTGGATGTCTGGCACTGAAGAGTAATCCTGATATATTAGATGTCTGCTACTGAATAGTAATCCTGGTACATTGGATGTATGGTACTGAAGAGTAACCCTGGTACATTGGACGCCTGTACTGAAGATTAATCTAGGTACATTGGATGTCTGGTACTGAAGAGTAATCCTGGTACATTGGACATCTGGTACTGGAGGATAATCCTGGTACATTGGATGTCTGGTACTGGAGAGTAATCCTATTACATTGGACGTCTATACTGAAGATTAATCTAGGTACATTGGACGTCTGGTACTGGAGAGTAATCCTTGTACATTGGACGCCTGTACTGAAGATTAATCTACGTACATTGGACGTCTGGTACTGAAGAGTAATCCTGGTACATTGGACGCCTGGACTGAAGAGTAATCTGTGTACATTGGATGCCTGGTACTGAAGACTAATCCTGGTACATTGGATGTCTGGTACTGGAGAGTAATCTGGGTACATTAGATGGCTGATACTGGAGAGTAATCCTGATACATTGGACGTCTGGTACTGGAGAGTAATCCTGGTACATTGGACTCCTTAACTGAAGAGTGACCTGGGTACATTGGATGTCTGGCACTGAAGAGTAATCCTGGTACATTGGATGCCTGGTACTGGAGAGTAATCTGGGTACATTGGATGTCTGGTACTGGGGAGTAATCTGTGTAAATTGGATGTCTGGTACTGGAGAGTAATCCGAGTACATCGGATGTCTGATACTGGAGAGTAATCTGGGTACATTGGATGTCTGGTACTGGAGAGTATCTGGGTAAATTGGATGTCTGGTACTGGAGAGTAATCCGGGTACATTGGATGGCTGGTACTGAAGAGTAATCGGAGTACATTAGATGTCTGGTACTGAAGAGTGTCTGAGTAAATTGGATGTCTGGTACTGGAGAGTAATCTGGGTAAATTGGATGTCTGGTACTGGAGAGTAATCTGGGTAAATTGGATGTCTGGAACTGTAGAGTAATCTGGGTACACTAGATGTCTGGTACTAAAGAGTAATCTTGGAACATTGGATGTCTGGCACTGAAGACTAATCCTGGTACATTGGATGTCTGGTACTGAAGAATATCTGGGTAAATTGGATGCCTGATACTGGAGAGTAATCTGGGTAAATTGGATGTCTGGTACTGACATTGGATGTCTGGTACTGGAGAGTAATTTAGGTACATTGGATTTCTGGTACTGGAGAGTAATCTGGGTAAATCGGATGTCTGGTACTGAAGAGTAATCCTGGTACATTGGATGTCTGGTACTGGAGAGTAATCCTGGTACATTGGATGTCTGGTACTGGAGAGTAATCTGGGTACATTGGATGTCTGGTACTGGAGAGTAATCTGTGTACACTGGATGTGTGAGAGTGGGCCTGTATGTCCTGGTATATGAGTACACTTTAATAGTGACACTGATGATAACCATAAAGAAGGTTCAGGTAAATATCTGGCAGTATTTAACCTGACGTGTGGATGCATTCATAATGAAATAAAGATGTGTTACAAACTGCTACCATTTATATTGTACAGAATTGCTCTGTTTATTGTGCATGAATTATGGAAGTAAATTTCTGAGATAGAAAGATACTACATATTTGAGTACAAGGCATGTTAGTGTTCTTTCCCAACAGTTTCTTCTTTGTCTAACTAATTTTCTCACATAGGTTTTTGAAATTGTGTATTGCAGGGTCACTAGCTTCAGCCTGTTCAGTCTCTCCATTTTTTATGCGAGTGATAATTCTCGCTCTCCGTCACTCTCCTAACCTTTTCTTCAGGGGACTTTTGATCACTCTCATGGATAGTGTAATTGCATTACAATTATATATTAGATATTGGAGAGACTGATCCCTCTCACATTACTCTTCTCAAATTAATCCAGGAGACATCTTCACCAACCATGTCAACTATATCGCAAAGCTCTCTACGCTGCCTTGACATTCTTGGCTGGTGGTGGAGAAATACTGCTCTGTGCCACCTGGGGGAAATTTTAACGATGAGCGACTTTTTTCCTCCAGGAGTTGTTCCCGTTCAATTTCAAGTTGACCACACATGGCCGCGAAAATGCTTCTCCTGTTTTTTTTGTGTGTTTTTTCAGCAGAATTTCCCCACACATTTGACACCGCTCGTTCTTAGTGGGGGCCGCCATCTTGGGAAACCAACTTCTAGGTAATGTGCATTCTGATTGGATGCAGCAAGTCATCTCTCCATCCCACTCATCATTGAGGATTCAAAATCCAACTTTCCTAGAGAAGTATGCTAAGGCGATGTACAGAGCAACGTGATGTATGTCGACTTGGCTAGAGATGTCCAGGAGAGTGGTCACCCGCTCTCGCATATTGTACCACCATGAGAGACAGCCTGTACACACACACACAATGAATTGTAAATTTAGGGGGCAAGACAAGAATACTGTGAATTCAATATAATGTGTTACCACATTGACCAATCTTTGGTAATTAACTGTCATACATGTATGTGTTACTGGATCTATACATGAACATATATCAAAATGTAGTTCCCATCATTCATTGTTAAAGATCTGTCAAGGTGTCGATTTTAATATGCTCGTTGATAGATGAAGTCATATAAAGCGGTCATGACTTCTATCCATCTATCTGTCTGGTGAACTTTACTTGTCCATTCAATATCTGCAGTTTCGGGTTATGGATTGGAACCAAACTTAGGGTGTGCCCCTTTGGTAGAAGGAGAACTCAATAATTAAATGGTCAACGTCACTGGGGCGAGGAAATTTGAAGAAAAAAAATTGGAGACCTCTAGTTCCAGATTTTGAATCGGTATCAGACTTTGGGTAGAAGAGCCCCACTTCAATTTTGACATTAATTATAGGAGAACACATTTAGTGTGGCCGACACTACCCTCTTGGACGCAGTCCAAAATAGTTCTCTGTTATTCTCCCGAATAAGACATTTACAATGACGTATACATTCTATCTCTACACAACAGTGTTATCAAGTTATTGGACAACACATTTTGGATGGCAGCTATCTGATGATTGTAGGATTTGATGCTTACAGTTGGCACACTAAATACAGCCTCTGAATACATGTGTACCCCAGTTTCTACACTCATTTTTTGAGTGTAGACTTTCAATTTTTCCCATTGAGAAGTTTATATCTTTAGTTGCGCAGTAACCAGCACTGGCAAAAATGGCAACTGGTCACGAAACGCTGGGTGCAGGAAATTTGGATTCTCGCAAGCTGTGCCCTCGGAATCCAAAGTTCACGAATTTTGATTCTTCGGATTCTTGCAAACTAAGCCACTGACAAAATTTTGCGAAATTCTACCCCTGGATGCGGGTTACCCGACAGTCTTAATAAATCATGCGAGTCGAAAAAATTAATTCCATGAGAATCGGGGACAAAGACCGCATTGTCTGATTATGATCATGTTTTACGACAACAAAGACAACCAGATTTGTGACAGAAAATAAGTCTCAAAATCGTTCTATTTTCAGATCATTTCAACCTACGATATAGAAGGAGTAGCAATGTTTTACCAATTGCTTCCAGGCATTCCAATCAGAGAATTTTGATGTTCACTCTTTAGAACTCGCGTAAGTTAGTGATTGTTTCAATGTCCTGTTGCTGTTGTTGTTGGTAATCGAACTGCGCATCGCTTCATATCCCAACATAGGCCCACGTCAGTTCCTGAAACTTAGTTGACATGCTTAACATGGTTTGAAGATTTGCATGTCGTATTTTTCAGATGAAATTTGAAAGCAAAGAAAGCCAGTCATAAATCAATGAGACTAAACTCGCACACGCTATACGCTGACCATATGTTGACCTCAGGCCGCTGTCCAGCATATTCACTTTCGTCCAATCAGACACAACCGTAGGTGTTCAGCCGACCGTGACTCCGCCAAAAAGCTGAATTTCGCTCTCAGTCCGGGTGCCCATAACAGGAAATGGTGATTCCGCTTACTCAGAAATGTGGCAAATTTTGACCTACCGAGTATTGTACCCTGGGTCTAGGTGGTCAACAATGAGGGGGATGTACAGTCGCCCGCCCGGGTAGTAAGGTATGAGAGAGGTTATAAAACCATAGGTCGGCGAACTGTTTTTCTGCCCTGTCAAGGGGGTATAGGTACTCAAATGTTTGTAACTCCTACAATTTTCACTCAATTTTAGCAGTTGAAGCGTCGTTGTATTTGGCACATATTGGAGCATCACAGGAAACTATTATATATCTTAAAATAAAAAGCGGGTGATGTCATCAAGGGACCGTCTCCAAAGTTCCAGTGGTTT
Organism: Hanleya hanleyi; assembly: GCA_036873755.1. Taxonomy (NCBI): domain Eukaryota; kingdom Metazoa; phylum Mollusca; class Polyplacophora; order Lepidopleurida; family Hanleyidae; genus Hanleya; species Hanleya hanleyi. Next base: position 61,215 of record JAVTVY010029863.1, read on the forward strand.
TTTCCATTTTATACAGTGAAGCCTAAGAAGTTTTTTGTATTCAATAATACTACTGCAAAATCAAATGCTATGCTTGTAGCATCTCATCCAGACACTGTTCAATAAAAAATGATAAAATCTGGGAATATTAGAGGGAAAACTGCCTGGAATTATCACGATTATTGTACAATTCTTGATTTTGAAAATTATTACGATTTAGCATTCTGAGGATACATATGGTTGAAAATAACGCAAATAACGCATGTGTTTGCATCAGCCTGAAACTATAAGACCTTTATATTATTCGTGAATTTGTGAAAGTTTTTATGTCAATAAATGTACCATTTACATATTTATTATGTTACCTAGGGGCCGTTTCTAAATTACGACCACAGATGTCGAAAATACGGGATAAAATTTCTTGCGTGGAGTAAGCCTATCTTTTGTCGACCCAGTCTCCCAATCTGAGACATCATATTATTCACGATATATTTATCTGATTTGTTATGTACATATTCTGCTGTCATACATCTGTCAATTAGATTCGTTCGCCCTTGTTTAACAGATCATTCAGCATGAATATTGATGTGTCCAAAGCCTATAATTAATGACAGCTACCCAGCTGTGACGACTGCGACGAGCGCCATCTGTCTATTGTCGAATTTCCCGGATGATATGTTATCTATAACTGCGACGAGCGCCATCTGTCCATTAACAGATTGCCCGGATTATAATGTGTTATATACAACAGCGCCATCTATACTAGTCTAATTTAACGCTGTATGAACATAATGTCTGTGGCGAAAGACGCACATTCCGCACACGACTAGTTATATGTTGAGGTCTTCGCGAACAGTTTGCCTTAGTTTGAGGTTCTTTTTAGCATACATATAAGTAGTCAAAATTTTACTTGTTGATGGAAAGAATTGCTAAAATATAGATCTAATAACCGAAATGGCATCATTTGAAGAGAGTCCTGGAATCAAACTTAAGTTCAAAAAGCAGAGAGCATGCACAGATTTTGAAAAGTGCATCAAATGCCAGTCAAGTAAAGAGGGCGAAAAACTTAGAATTGAAATAAAATCTTCTGTTGAAAGATTCATTCAATGTGCTATAGCACGAGGTGATGATATCTATCAGAGATTGAAACCCGATATCAGGGGTATTACTTTCACCAATGACACGGTTAAGTGTAGCTCCGGTGTAGCCTTGTTCCATACTACGTGAGAACAAGGCCCCGGCTGTAAACCAGTCACCAGATCGAGTTGTTGGGAAATTGCCGTACGGGCAATATTTGCCGAACCAATTGACCATAACCAATAAAATAATTCGATTCTATGTCCACTTACCTTTCATAAAAATCCTTGTTTATGAGTGACCGTCCGTTTTTAGCTTGGCAAGAGATCGAAACTCGGACGAGGGGGGTAAAACTGTCCACATCTCCGCCATCTTTACATCGATAAGTTTTACATGGACAGTTTAACCCCCCTCGTCCGAGTTTCGATCTCTTGCCAAGCTAAAAACGGACGGTCACTCATAAACAAGGATTTTTATGAAAGGTAAGTGGACATAGAATCGAATTATTTTATTGGTTATGGTCAATTGGTTCGGCAAATATTGCCCGTACAGCAATTTCCCAACAACTCGATCTGGTGACTGGTTTACAGCCGGGGCCTTGTTCTCACGTAGTATGGAACAAGGCTACACCGGAGCTAGGTTAAGTGGCACAAAACGTGTTACTGTAGTTACACAAGCCATAGAAATATTGCGCACTCAAGCAGTGCAGGGTGTGAACCGTCACAGCTGCCCGTTGCTTCGACATCAACTGTGAAAACAAGAAGTTTTGAGTCAACGACGGACTGGACCCTCTGTATTTTTTGTCAGCGTAAAAAATGTCACGGAGAGTTACGTTTGACTCAAGTTGTAACAACACAGATGCAGGAAACATTGCTAAAGGCAGCTACGCAACGGAATGATAACATCATGATGACACGAATTATCGGGGAGGACCTGATCGCTGTAGAAGCGAAATATCACCGCGCTTGTCATAAGCAATACACAGCCATTACAACTAGACGTTTTCAGCTTGATAGCGAAACCACTGGTCCATTTGACCAATATGAAAGGGCATTCCTTGGGCTGGTCGAAGAGATAAATCGTGATCTAGTTACCGCTGGGAAAGCATACGAGATGTCTAATCTGTTAGATATATACAAGCGCCATCTGCTTGAAAATGAGGTGGATGTTAAATCCGTAGAGAGCTACAAGGTACAAAATCTTAAGCGGAGACTCGTTAAGAAATATGGACACCAGATTGTGTTTCACAATCAACGTGAGAGAAACAGATCAGAGCTTGTGTGTAGCTCTACTTTGAAACTTGGTGATATAATCAACAGTTTTGCTGAGCTCAGAGCTATGGTAGCGGAATCCCCAATCAGCAGTCCAGAAGCAGCAAACCCAATCACACAGATTTTATATCAAGCAGCTGTCATTCTAAGAAGTGACATCAAAGACGTAGTTGGTATCGAAACCCAACCATTGGAAATTTCCGATTTGACACGTGAGAAAGCTATGGCTATCGTTCCCCCAAAACTGCACCAATTCCTCGGATGGCTCATACAATCAAAAAGTTCATTTGACGATGATAAACGGTCAGTAGAAGACTCTGATTTTTCCTCGGACGAGGACAAAAAAAACCAAAAGGTTACACATATCTTATCCATTGCACAGGACATAATATCTTGCAATTCTGGGGCCAGAAAAAAAATGCCTAAACATGTTGGCCTGGGATTAGCATTGCGGACAATGGTCAGAGGAAAGACAATAATCACCATGCTGAATCATCATGGACATAGTATCAATTATTGGGACTGCGAACAAATCGACACCATTTGGGCCGAGGAAGTTTTACGGAAGTTTAATGGGGAGGATGGATATTACAAAGCAATTCTTCCTTCAAACATTTCCTCAGGATCTATTGTGCAAGCTGCTGCGGACAACGCTGACTTTTTACAGGATACTCTTGATGGAAAGGATAGCGTTCATGTTATGAGTATGGCTTTCTACCAAGGCGGGTTTGCGCTGGATGCAACACACCTGGTCCCCAAAGAGCCGCGCAAGGGAAAACTTAAGAAACGAACACTAGAAGCAACGGAAACCAAACTGTATCCATTTGTGTCAACAGTTAGGAAGGCTATAATCCCAATTGTAGAAAAGATCAAGGTGGACTTCTTCGCTCATTCCACGACTGAGCGAGAGAAATTGCGAGGGCTAAACCGAGCTTGGATATTCGCAAGGAATTCTCCCACGAAACTGTTTGATGTAGATGTAGGTCATCTACAAGTCACTCAAAAGGTCCCTGGGTGGAGTGGTTTTCATGCTCTTGTGACACCGCATAAATCTTTGCCATCAAGAATTGGTTTCCCACCCATGATACCAGCTCCAGTCAAAGAGCTTGATACCGTATACACCTGTTTGAAAGCTCTCAGTAACACCTGCACTGAACAATTACAACAGACAAACCCTGTAATCACGTTTGACGAGGGAATATACTGCGATGCGAAGCGTATCCAGTGAGCTGTTTCGCCAGAATTGGATCACATTGTTATTAGATTGGGTGGCTTCCACAGGGCTAAGAATTTCATGGGTTTGATAGGAAAACGGATGGAAGAATCTGGGCTGGAAGATATTTGGAGTGAAAGCGATGTTTAAGGGTCCGGTGCAGCTACCAAACTTCTGAATGGCAGTCACTACAATAGGGCCATACGGGCCCATAAACTTACTTGTGAGGCCATGGAAAGGTTGAGATTTGAATCATTTTGCGAATGGCTAGAGAAACAAGGATATGTCCCATGGGCCGATGTTCAGATACTGAAAACGAAGAAGCGAGAATTAGTTGCAGCCTTTCAGAAAGGGCAGACGTTTACCATCGAACACAGGGATGACATCAGACAGGCAGCTCTTGATCTTGGTGAGCGACTACATGAGAAATTAGATCCACTGTGGAAACAATTTCTAACACTTGGCAAGAACCTTTCGGAGAGCTTTACCTTTTGGAACGAATACATCGCCATGGTTTGGTTACTTCTTGATTTCCTTTATAGAGAAAGAGACTCCAATTGGAACCTCCATCTTGAGACCTTCACTGATATGTTACCCTATGACAGGGCATTTGATCATCTCAACTATTTCAGGTGGGGAACTGTGTATTTGGCAGACATGAAAATGCTGCCTTATACAGCCCCAGAAATTCACGAATTATTCACAAATGGAAGGGGACATGCTGTCTCGCGATGTCCTACTCTATCGTCATTTAACACAGTGTCCCCTGACATGGCTCTGGAGCAAACCCAGAACAGAGACTCCAAAACCAAAGGAGGAATAGTAGGAGTTTCTGGGATAGCTGGTACTCGAGACAGATGGGCCCTCACGGCACATCTTATGTCTGCAGCAACAACGAGTTTCAAAGTAATGAGTGGTTTGAAGCCTGAACAACCACTCCACAAAGACTTAGGTTCGCGTAGAACAGAAAGAGATGAAACAGACGTGGGTAAGATTGTCGACTGCATCAAAGATAAAATGGTTAACCCATTTGATGCTAGCCCTTATGATGGAGATAAAATACCTCTTGTCAACATATCCACAGGCACAGTCGCTCCACACGATGTCTCCTCATCCCTCCTCACTGCTAGTGATCAGGGAAGAAAAGCAATGGATCTATTTGTTGACGAAAGGCTCGTCTCTGGAAAGGTGGATTTCTTGGAACCACTGAAGAAGATGAACGTCAAAACTTTTGCAAGTCTCAATAAGCCATTAAGAATGACAAATGACAAACAGACACTAAAAACCATTAGCATTGATCGTGAAGTTTATAGTCGCCTGCTGGTTGTATCAAAAAGCCGGGATATCAACCTTGAAGAGGTTCATTCCTACGAACTTTCACCTGTACCATTATCACTTGCCAACATGGATGGGTCGCTGAGGAAGACTACCAAGAGCGTTCTATTGCATGAGCTAGAAATTGATAACCTGTCGAAAGAGACGCTCCCAAAGAATGACTGTAGAACCGCATACATCATTGATCTAATGGCTGTCGTTCAGATGATGACAAAGGGAAAAAGAACGACATTTGGCGAACTGTCAGATGCGCTGTCCGATGTGATTCTAAACAAGTTTAAACTGGCTGATGAAGTTCATGTAGTACCGGATAGGTATGATGTGGAAGATTCGATCAAATCAGGAGAGAGAGCAATAGAGGTTAGGATACAAAAATGGGCAACCAAATTACCTTCTAGTTTCAAACACTATCTATCAAACACTAAGAACAAGTCTAACTTGCTGTTGTTCCTGCATTCTGACTGGTGCAACAATCTACCAGAGAAACTGGTAGATGGACAGACGTTGGTCCTTGCTTCAACTGATGGTTCCGCAGTGAAACTCACACGGAACTCATCTGAGAATATGCCACTTCTCCAATCAGATCACGAAGAAGCAGACAGTAGGATATTCGTCCACTGTGACTATTTTGCACATAATTCACAGCAACACAAGAAAAGGTTGATTGTTTTCTCTCCAGACACAGATGTAGCTGTGTTATGTTGCCACCACTTCCGCGCTATGGGCGTTACAGAACTCTGGTTCCATACAGGAACAGGAAAACGCGCACGTTTCATACCCATACACGAATCAGTAGAAACCTTAGGCGAGCAAACGTGCGATATCCTACCAGCCTTCCATGTCTTAACAGGCTGTGACTCCACGAGCAGTCTGCATGGTATTGGAAAGAAAAAAGCCTTGTCTGTTCTTCGAAAGAACATGGATACTCTCGTAGGCATTGGAAATATGGGAAGTGATGTAGAGCACATATCGGATGAGACAGTGACAGCTGCGACTAGATTCATTGCTCTACTCTATGGCAGTGACAGTCTTAACCTAAATAATGTGCGTTATAAGCTTTTCGCTAAAAAGAACTGTGACAGCAGCAAGTTACCACCTACAATGGATAGTGCAAAAGAGCACATAAAGCGTGCAAATTACCAGTGCTTCGTGTGGAAACATGCGCGGGACAGAAAGTTATCTGTTCCATCACCAGTTGGACATGGCTGGACAAAGGATGACATAGGTCATCTGGTCCCCAATCTTATGAACAGAGCTCCCGCCCCGAAGAGTTTGGTAGAATTAGTAGCCTGTAACTGTCAAAAAGGGTGCAAGGGAAGATGTAGTTGCAGGGCCGTTCAGCTTCCATGTACAGCAGCCTGCAGGTGCGAGTCTGAGTGCAGTAATGTACAACTGACCGTGGACGATGTAGAAGAATCATATTAGTTTGTTACAACTTGAACAAATACACAGATTACTCAATAATAGAAGATATAATTTGCATATGATAAACAATATCTACAATGAAAACATAATTTGTTGTAATCATGTAAGAGGTCATGGCTAACATCACTTCAATAGCGCCAGTTTACTTTATATTGGAAATATAAGATTTGGCAGCTCCTGAAATCCTAACAATCCATGGCTCGATTTTGAAATAATTTGGGAATGACCCCCAGACGGCGCACATTTAGTATCTTAATTACCCTTTTATTGATGGCAAAGCATGAAACAGAGTTTCCTGATAAATTGTTATGTTGCTATCGGATCGAAGTCGCGCGAAAATGGACGCAGATATTCCCATGTATGTTGCCCTACCCCTTAATTTGAGTGGTCGCAATTATTGCACAAGTTGATCTTTATTTACATTTCCTTGCACGTTTCCTAGCCTAAGTTGCTGAAATTCATTGTAATTGATGACTGAGTAAGATACTACAAACTCTTTCCTACGGTTCGTCGCGGTATTTGTGTCTAAAAATTTTTTGTGTCCAGTCGGAGGACGAAATTACTGTTTTAGTGGAACTTTCGAGTTGACCCCACAGTGACGTCAATTGTTTCCAAACTTCGTAATATCTATTGGTTTTTAGTGATTCTCCATTTAGAACTGAACAAAATAACACCAAGTTGTGGAAGATTGAACCAATATTAGAAAAGTTAGGCGATTTTATTTACCTATACCCCATTCTTAGAGCAGAAATTTATTTTTGCTACCCCCGATTTTCCTAACTCGTCCAGACCTTACTACCCACTCGGACAGGCGTACATCCCCCCTGGTGTTGAGCACCAAGGTCCAGTGTATAATGCTGGGTAGGTAAAAATGTGCCACACGAATGAGTAAACGGATTCGTTTTCTAGCCCCCTTTCTCAGAATGGGCACCCGGACTAAAAGTGTTTTGACGTAAATTCTCATATTTATTCACAAATACAATTACATGAATTTTTCAGGTAAACATTTGTCTTTCTGGTGAGGGGTAAATAAATGTTTCATTGGTAATGCAAGAGGGTGAAATCAATCGGTTTTTGTAGACCTATGCTGTCGGTCAAGGCATTCTCCCATTCTTTTAAGATGGAGAAGGGATTCACACTACTACTTCGGTTAAATCGAATTTAGATCCGCCAAATAAAATCATAAATTACATTAATTTGTAGCATAGGGAAGGTGATATATTGCAGAAACTTTGTAGGGGTAAATACGTTTGAGGGAACCTATATTTATTCAGATATAGCAGTTTATAATCGGACCTCCCATCTCGATTTGGACCGGTTGGAGAGCCGTACGTGAGCCGGAATGTCAGTGCGTGTGCACGCCACGCCCGCGTCTGGGTTTCTTGCACATGCCGTGGTTATTTTCAGTCATTATGTTATTATTGTCTCGTCACATTGTTCGCATCACTTGTTCGCATCTTCATCATAGTGTAACGCTAACCTAGTGAGTTGCCACCTAGCTTTATTACCTAATTTTTCCATAAATCGTGTAGTTTAAACAACTCAATAAACTCAGAAATTTTTATCTATTACGGTACTTCTTGTTCAGAAACGCTTAATGGTGCTTTAAGGATAGCTATCCCTTTAGAGGCAGTTTTTGCACCCCCATGACCATTTGTCGTCGGTATCAATAAATATACAACATAACCATAATAAACTATATATTTTATGAAAGTATACATCGTAGGGATTCCAACTGTATGATTTGTATAACTGACGCTGCTACTGTGTAGAAAATATTTCAATTTTAACAAATTAAAATGAAAACAGTAGCGTCCATTTTTCAATTGAAATTTCATGAAAACTGTTGGTCTTGTTTCAACTTTGATGGTATACCTTGGTAGGAGACAATTCGAACTAGTAAACTTTATCTCATTTTTTTTTAATTTTTGCCTGGTTTTGTTTTTATAACTATTTTACTAAAATAAATTGAAAAAAATGTACTTTTTTACGGTCGTTTGTCTTAAAAGTTGGATAATTAAAAAACGAAGCCGACCTTACAAAAAGTGAGATATTGTTTTCTAGATCACCTTATAAGTAACAAGCATGCCAAATTTCAAAAGCGTAGCATGGATACTTTTCGAGAAATAAACGTTTGAATTTCGGATTTTGTACAAAAATGAAAGGCTAGAAATCGGGCAAAATGTGTCCAGCTATACAACTGATGAATTAATCCCTATTTTTTGCTTGAATTCTATTGTCAAATACATTTTTAATCTGTCTAATGAGACCTACTCGAACTCCTGTTTATTCTGGATAACTATTACACTAAGTTTTTTTCATCAAGTCGGTTTAAAGTCCAATTTAAACTTTAAAAACCTGCTAAAACTTGTTCACACCTGTGTGGATTACTTCACGGCGGGTGTCTGAGTGAAGTGTCACTGTCATAACTAGAAACAAAAATAAGGATGTTTGCATGGTTTTGATCAGAAGGGGGTACATTAATGTAAATAAGTAGGACTAATAGATAATTAGCTTACCATAATACTGCGGAAATGAGTTTTGGAAAGGGAAATTTAACAGACAAAAAAATAGTAGCCAAGCCCAAGCTAAGGCAATCTGTTTAATTGTTCCAGGGCCTCGGAAACTAAATTTTCAATCCTAATATTAAAGCACTTCTATTTATAATTTTTATCTCATTTTTTCACCAAATGTTAGAGGAAGTAGTGAATATTTGAATGAAGTAATAAAAAAGTGACAAATTTTGACCCTCTAAGGGGATAGCTATCCTTAAATAAATGCTCTCAAAAGTGTTTGAGGGTTATTCGATACCTAGACTGTATCTGACGGATACACATTCGCAACATTCTCACGGCGTCAGAATGTATACCTCATACTGTCAGAAATATCGCTGTTTCATCGGCGGTTTAGGGGGTGACAAACTGCTGATGAGAACACCTAGGCCAATACACGAGTTGGCACGATGGAGCGTAAATGTCGAGGATAAAATTAGTGATGATCATGGCTATTTCTGCATGGTTAACATATAATAAAGTGGCCTGATCGTGTACATACACAAACGCATAGAGATTAGATCCTCCGGCGGTAATCATATCTTCGAGACATGCTCCTCCGGCGGTATTTGTATCATATACGAACATGCATGAGCTAGAAAAACTAACAGTGACCGAAGTAGATTGAACTATTTGAAACTACTACAAGCTATCAGCCTGCTGTTAAGGAACTACCCTTCATATATCTATAACTTATTTGGCGGATGATACACAAATAGATGATTTTTTAAGCATCTAATCACTGTTATGTTGCAATATAGCTCTTAATGTCAGATAAAATGAATTGTAATTAAAAAATAATACAACGACGAGTTGAAAATTTCACACGAATTGCTAACACGTCCCCTTGAGAACATTTTCTCATTACATTTTCGAGTACTAAATACGTGAAAACTACCAAAAAATGAAAAATCTGAACTTACTTAGCTTCTCAAATTTGAAATTTCCCTCCGGCGGAAGTTGGAGCAGCCGTTTGGTATGCAGGGTGTGGTCATAATATAATTCAAAATCATCGTTTCTGTTGCTCGGTTTCGAAGTAAATTTGAAATTTCGGAATACATTTCTACAGACTATCTGTAGACCAGGCAAAGTTATCTTGATGTGAGAAAACCTGAATTATCAGCGAAAACATATACACGCAATAATGTGATATAGACAAATATTATAGTATGGCGGCTAAACATTCCTATTCAAATTCTGAGAATCCTATAAATCTACTATGTTTTCTTGGCCAGAACATGTTATGCTGGTCTATTTTCAACAAATTGTCTATTTCCAGTATCCGTTATTATTAATTAAGTTAATGTCGATATTATGTTTTGTTTATTACCCCCGGTTTTAAGATGAAAAATCGAATATTCAATACCCATGTCTCTCTGCCATAAATTCAGCCAATCTCCTCTCAATATGTACCAAGGCTCCTGCTGTACTGCAGTGAGTAAATATTTCTATGTGCCCCGCCTAGCATTATCGTACGTTATTGTGGATGATGGTCCCTAATTATAATTGATTGATGGGGAACAGGAAATCGAACTATTGAACTGTCGGTTATGCTTCATCAAAATTAAGTGATGTCGGTTCTAAAGGGAGTATCGATGTACCAGTATTGTTTTTGTGTTGAGCCGACCTAAACATAACGCTTCTTCCCTATAAGGGTTCTGCCCTGGGTTCAACTGAACAGTTCAGTGGTAACGAGCACAGATGGAAAACCATTATGTTGTTGTTGTCCAGTATCAATGTACTAATCTGTTACTTTTATGGGATCTTCTCTGAATAAAGTCTCCTCGCAAATTTACATATCGTACACTTTATATGTCTTGTCATCTTTTCTTGCAATACAAAACGGGGATTGGGTTACCGTATGTGTTTTGTTAGTGTGTGTGTACATTTTTTTTCTGGGGAAGGGGGGGGGGGGGGGGTTGTGATGGTATTGGACGGTGATGAAAATATTTGTTTAAGATACTCCTCTTTCCACTCTTAATTGGTTCGTGGCGCGATAAACATCATACCAGTTAAAATGTTGATTCCCTGTAGTGTGATTTTTTGTCAGTTGGGCGAACATATCGACTGTATATCTTTTACCTAAATGTATAACTTGAAAATGCAAGTGAAATTGTTATCTATCTCCCATTGTCCGACACTGCACTGATGTACGACACTGGATTATACCGCTACTCTATACACATTCAAACTTCTGCCATCTAAAATATCGTTATTAATAATACCAAATGTCTAAAATACAAGGAAATGCAATATTAGATTCAATACAACGAAGTTTAGATGCCCGAGGCAAAATTATTTAACAGCATCCATATAAGAATATCGTTCGGAGTAAGAATTGAATTCGAATGTGATATGCGTACATTTTGTTTAGCAATTGCAGTTTGACGGCTTTCGTAGTTTTCGAACTGCGTGACCTATAATGTCAAATGTCTTCATTTTGTTACTTCATCTTGATTTCGTTTGTCGTGTGTAAACCCGATAATGTGGGGTAGATTGTTAGAGAAAGCTTGACCAAGCTTCTGTAATCCGTCATTGACTAAACGGCGCACACCTGCGCAGTTTGCGCGCGTTTCCATGGCATCGTTCATCAAACGCAGTCACCTTATAAGTTAAGGTCCATATATTCCACGTGAAAAACTGTCCCAAAACAAGTAGCACGACTTTGTTCGATTTTAGTCTGTGTGCCTTAGTGGGAGAGGCGAAGCCCGCAGGGAACGCCAAGGTTTATCAGTAAAATAAATAGCGCCACATTGAGTACATCGATCAGTGGTAATTATACTAGGACGTCACCAATCTAGCCGAGCTCGGCGCTGCTACTAAAACTTCCAGCCTATAGTTGTTCGATACTTCTCCGCTCTCCGCATCGCTTAATTCCACAGAGTCTTAATGACGATGTGTGGTGCAAGAGTATGAGAGATATCCTTAATGGATTTCGAGAGATTAATTTGCAAAGGTAACTGAATTCAAAATGCCGCTCTCATTAGGTTCGATGTCAAGCCATTATTCAAGATAGTAAAAAATGGATACGGGAGGAGTTGAGATTGTGGAGAAAAAGCCGGATTCTTCAGGTTCAACAGAAGGCGAACAAGCCGGTGTTAATGATGTATCTAAAGACGTGGATATAACTGACACAGGGCAAAGTCCTAAAGACGTGAATATAACCGACACAGGACAAAGTCCTAAAAATCAGGATAAATCGACACAAGACCAATTTGTTAATGAGGAAGTTGATGAGAAAACCGCGGATACGGCGGAAAATGTGAAAGGTTCTTCGGCCGCTAGTTCCAGCACCGTTTCTAGTGGAATAGGAAGTGGTTCTGGGAAAAGTTGGGAAAGCAATGCCGACACGATGTCGATAAGCTCGGGGTCTGGAGGCGCTCCCTCCGTCCAGCACCACCACCCCACGGTCAACTATGGCCGTAAAGTGCTGCTTCTCTCACAGAAAGGAGATTGGTTGATTCTGGAACAACTTCTACGGTCGTTGGAAAGGAGTACCCCTGATCTCAGCACTGTCGACCAGGTACGTATTTTCTATGTTCATGTATACTAGGATTCTTGTCTTTTTTTTAATTTGTGCTAATTCTGTTATATATGGAATAGATCTTCAATGGTCAACGACTGAATATTTAATGATGGACTAGACGCTAGTATTTTTAGGTCATCTGAATAACTTGTCTAGTTAATTTCGTTGATTAGCTGATATGTGGGGCCTTTATCCGGGTTATTTTGAAAGAAACGTTACTGAACTGAGACAGAAGTTCCCATTTTAAAACGAGATTTTAGATTATGAATTCGGTAAAGAAGTCAACATTTTGAATCCATCCATTTGAACAAGTTCAAGCAAAATTTATACTAGAATACTGTTGAAATTACGTTCTGTTTAAGTGTTGAAGAAATGTCGTTTCGTGTCTTCAGCTTTGTCTATTTCATTCTACATTTCTTTATTCGTCTCTTCTATTAAATGTACTTAGAAATGTGCACTAGTTCAGTTTCAATCCTACAAATTCATTGGCTGAATGGACCAGAAATCTGTAAAATGAACAAAACGGAAGTGCATCATATTAACTTATATTGACTGCATTGTATAGTGCAAGTTGGTCTCAGCAATTCAAACCTGGCTCTATATGATGTTGTACAATCGATGCTTATAAATACACTTTCTGGGAGTGTGTACAAACGATGACTTGTAAAATGAAATATATGCGTTCAGGGCTAAACGTTTTTCTGATGGCAGATTTGGACGATTTGGATATTTTTTGAAGCCTACCATATATAGCTTATTATAAGTGTTCAACGTTATAGATGAAGCGACCTCTCCTTAAGGCCGGCCTTTTTTCTGTTTTTTTTAACGAATATTTCATTATTCTAACGCCAAATATACGTTATCCGTATGTCTGTATTAAATCGTTCCATTCTGATAGTTCACGTGATCTCTATACTCCTGCGCTGATTGGTTGATGCAGCCGGTGATCGGATCCGAAATTCCTGTTTTTGTGTCGCCAACTATTAAACAAGCGCAAAATTTTTAGCATCAGAAAACTCCGTTTCTGTTCCCCACGCACGAGAAAATTTGTCGGATTTTCTGACGCTGGCGTCCAAATATCCAGATATTCGTGTCCAAACACCCCATGGACGCTGGACTGCTTCAGAGTGGAGTGGTCCCGCTCCGTGCACTCGCATTTAGACTTGCACCAGTTCTTACATGCATTGAACATTCTTGAACACGTTTAGGTAAAAACAAAAAACTGTAATACATGCATATTTCGTCACCGTCTTTGTATTGAGAAGACAAATAAGGTTCTTTATTCTGCATAATTGTTAGCAATTGTATAAGGGTGTTTCCCGACTTGTTCCACAGTAGTTTGGTTAGCAGTCTTCGTCGATGTTAATATATTTTCTTTTTCCCAAGAATATGATTATTTTTCATCTTTTCATACACCACAATGATAGTGGATATCATAAAATTGCGTTCTATACGACCTACACCGATCTACATATTCCCTCCTCTACTGTACCTTTATCTGTATAGGTCGTATAGGGCGCATTTTATGATATCCACTGTCATTGTGGTATATGAAAAGGTGGGAAACGATTATATTCTTAAAGAAGCAAAATTAAAAAAAAATATTAACAACAACATCGACGAAGACACTCACTGCAAACCAAGCCACTGTGTATCCGGGCTATTCTTGTAATTTGATCTTTTGTTCCGGCGTGATTTTTGAGATGTCAACCAACGCTCGAGAAATGATTCACTGGCCTAGCTTATTACCGCGTCTGGAGTTCATTTGTCCCAAATAATACTGGTAAAACTTACCAGGCCCAAATAATAGTGAATCATTCATGAAGTTTGTAAACTTCACTGCACTCCAAGTAATTATGCCAGTTCAGAATCGTAACTGTCATTCATCGGTCTATCCAAACCTAAATCCCGCCATATATATATATCTAAAGCTAATGAACACAAGGAAGTTTCCTGTTGGACAATGAAACAGTTGCTCAACAGTTTTGAAGAAGTAGTAGTTGCAAATCATCCCACAGTGGTATTTTATTTCATGTATGTAACGTGTCCGTATTCTTGTTGCACACATCCTTTCGTCTAAGCAGAATCGATGTGGAGGCTAAGAATGTCCGCTGGCTAAGAGTGTCCAGCCCCCATCTTCTAACCCAGCTAGGACACTTTTCTCCACATTGTGGACAAGTGTCCGTCCTTGGTTGCAATATAAAAGGATAACAAAAGGGACACTAATCACCAGGACATTCTTATCCGTCACACCGCTAGAAGCAAACCATGTCCCAGGAAGAAATGTCTCTTCTCATAGGTTTCTCACCAGGAATATACGCGAGTCAGAAATTATGAAAGAAATGTCAGATATGTTGGTTTAAACAGCATTTTATTTCCATGAAAATATATAAATTCCTACGAAGTAGGCTACAGATCGCAAATTGTCCGGTAATGAGTGAGTCAGTCAGTCCATCCGAATCCTTTCGTCGGCAAACTAAGGAGAACCGTTGACATTAGAACCTTGATTTTTGGCATGAACGTGCATTAGGGCATTGTTACCAGCAAGTTCTGAGTTGATCGAATTCTGATGAAAATTTGATTTATAATTAATTTTTTATTATTTATTGATGACTCGAGTGCACTGTCATGCCCATCGGGAACCCTTGGCTGTATGCTTCACTGTGACTTTTAAGCGCCTGGGACTAACTTCGGCCGCCCAGCACTAAAGCAAAAAAAAAAATGATGCGCCCAGCACTCGAAAATATCAGTAACTTTAATGGCACTTGCCAAAATATGTCGGCATTATACGTTTCCAGGTAGCTCCGCCATGTTTTCCCTAATAGTCCACGCCACGCTTCCCGAACATCTGCCTTAAATTGTTCGAAATATTCGGGAACCCTCGTGATCATGCTGGTCGCTGTTAGCCGGTGGTATTGCGGAAGGCTACCGAAATCCCAGAATGTCGCGTCAGGCGAGCTGTATATGCCACGATGCATGAAGGAAGCAAATCATTTGATCGGAGAATGGAGGTTGTTATTTCGTCTGCTGCGAAGTTTTACCGAGCCACGAATATCACTTGACATGTATTTTATAAATCATTGTCATGAAGCGCCAAGCAACTTTGAAAAACTTCTTCTCACAGAAGCGTCAGAGGTCCAATGAAGGTAAATCTTTTGTTGGCTTTCGGTGATCGTTGTTGTTCTAAAACGTGAGCTTCCAAAAAATATTTTAATTATATCTATATTAAAAGCACACATGCATGTGTGCGCTCGCTCGTACGTCGTAATCAGTCTATTAGATATACATGTACTATGAGATATCTATAATATGGCTAGCTTAACAGTACACTTGAATCTAGTATTAAACTGGAGATTCCTGAGTAATCTATTTTTAGCCTAACTGACCACACATTGTAATGTTGACACACATTCCGATGGTATCCGTTTTCACTCATTTGCTGGTCTTGGAATTCCGTTGAGATTGAAGGCATATTATACTGCACGTTTTATATATCCAGCCTATACAACATTGCATAATTTCTTCAGTTCAGTCATTAGTTAAAAAATGTTCTACCTCAAAAAGAAATAAAAAATGACTGGATTTTATGAGAGAAATTACTAAATTTAAACACAACAATGACCCTATTATCTGTTATTACTGAAGAAATCGATAATAAAATCATCGTTGTGTTTTAAATTCAGTAACCTATAATCAGTTGTTTATTTTTTTCGTGTGTGCTTTATTGTTCATTGATTATTATTATGTACTCTCTTCAGATGAGGTACCTTGAAGTTGAATGCCAAATAAATATATCCATGGAGAATGGCTCTCTAGTGATGCCTGATTTGATTCTTGCATTCTAACAAATCTCTGATCTTGACCTTTCTCACTTCAAATTTGTGTTTCTTTTCCAGTTTCCTGTCTTATTCGGGACTAGAAACATTTACTTCTCAACTGCTCTGACAGAGCACCATTCCCTACGCTAATTTTAAAAAAAAATCGCCTAATGCCGAGAGTTGGAGTGGGGGGGGTACCCCGCTCTCTCGGACTCTCCCCCCCAACACCTCGTGCTGGGCTGATCAGTGTCCAGGGTAATAGAAACTGAGGGCGATGATAGTTGCTACGCTAACGACTCACCAGCGGTGACATCTGGAAAAGTTAATAGTTCCCACTGTCAATTAGAGACGCTAAATAAATTCTCTCATAATAGCACACAGGGCCCCCAAGTCATCTCTCGAGTACACACTTAAATTATATCAAACCCTATTTCGTAGGTCCTGTGACGTTAGTCACACTGCCATGTGGAAATGGGGATTGGGTAACAGACAGAGCCTATATCAAATCCTTTCCCTGTCCGATAGGTTATTAGATACAGTACTCAAAAAATCTAGCGGTGTGTAGTTGAAACTTCATGGTTCTGTTATTCGAGAATCGTTAGACTCCATACCTTGTAACGAGAAACTTGCATAATACCAAATATCCAAAAGTGTGTGATTGACGATTTTGACCCATGTTTGGTGTTATTTTCCTACGAAGTAGGCTACCAACTGCAAATTGTCCGGTAATGAGTGAGTCAGTCAGTCAGTCAGTCCATCCGAATCCTTTCGTCGGCAAAATAAGGAGAACCGTTGACATTAGAACCTTGATTTTTGGCATGAACGTGCATTAGGGCATTGTTACGAGCAAGTTCTGAGCTGACCGAATTCTAATGAAAATTTGATTTATAATTATTTTTTTTATTATTTATTGATGGCTCAGCGAGTGCATCGTCATGTCCATCGGGAACCCTTGGCTGTATGTTTCATTGTGACTTTTGAAGGTTCCCTGATACGGCATATCACGACACACCGGTTTTGGTAAATTCAGCGAAGTTAAGCGACTTTGAGCTTTGTGTAAACGGGGCCCAATTAACCAATGGATAAATGAGTGAATTTAGTCTAATAGACGATGGTCCCAAGCTGAAAGCGCAAGCTGATGTAATAAGCATAGCAGAGACCCTATAAGGTCTATGGCATAGTAATGAAAACGTACATTTACCTTCTGTCATAGGTCTGTTAAATTTACCACTGTGCTATCCGACATCCGCGCATTAAAGACGTCCGGGCTATAACACTATCACTATTGCACATAGGAAATGCTAATTTTCCATCATTTGTTAGTGCATTTATCTACACTGCTATTACCAACTTGCCATCCTCAATACACACAATTCAGAATATTGTTATAGATATATATAAACTGTGGCCTTAACGTGTATCCTATTTCACATCCAAGCATTTCATCACAGACCACATCAGGCTTCAAATTCAGGTCAAATTGCCAACGGGTGGTGAAATATCCTACATCAACCAATGAAGTCAGCCTGGTGCAATAACCCAGCAGAACAAAGAAAGATGTGGTATCATCCTTCAGATTAGTCTGTGAGCAACAATGATAAAAGTTTACTGAGGGTGAAACAAAGCCATCCTGCAAGCCACCCAAGGAATTTATCAGCTTGTGTTTGGACATTTTGTTGGTATCATATTGTAAGCTGTTTAGTAGTTGACTCATTCAAATCTCCATACCATATTTTCTGTTATTCAACAGACAAATTTCTTTACTGATTTTAATTGTTTAAGTTTTACTGGCTTTCAACTGCTACAGATAGTAACACAGTACTGATACTGTAGAAATGGGTCTCAAAATTAACAGCTGGTGAACTATTTGGTAGTGTGAAATTAATTATTCCATGTTGAGTACAATTTGTTCACATTTATGGTGGAATGTCTGGACATGAAAGTGGGTTATACATATACATAGCTCAAGCATGTCAGGTTTGAGGAACAAGCATGGTTGCAATTAAGATATAATCAAAGAAATTTCGTGACAATTATTGATCTAAGTAGGCCCCTACATAACAAAATTAGCTTAAAAAAAGTCCTTCCTGGCGCGAATTGTTTTCTTTTGAGAGAGAATGGTATTTTCTGAGTTACATGTACCTGTACAAAGATAGGTTGTTCAAGGAGGCTTTGTTTTTGCTGTTGCGTGCATCAAGTGTATGGAAACATAATATATGCACCCAGAGCCCTGATCTACAGCTGTATAAAACTCAACATCTGGCATTGACAGCATGTTTAAAGGGTCTTAATTTATTTTCTTTGGGTAGATTTAACTAAATAAAGTAACTTTGATCATGATGTGAAAATATGAGCACATACTTCGCGTTTTAAAAAAATTGTACCTCTTGAATATTGACTATATATCACACTGGGATATAATTTAAACAAAAACATTACATGTGTAAACAAAATGTCTAAATTTTTCTTGTCGTTTCAAATCTTGATCCATTTTGATTCCTTGATTAGGGGATACAGAATCACTGCCACGGAGTGTGTTGGTGTGTGTGTCCATAGAATCCGTTCATTCACCACCACATCATTTATCTCATCAATGGATTTATACCAGTCACCCTCCAGAACAAGAGCTAGGGATACGTTCTGCTTGGTGAACAGAACGAGGACTGATATATTCTACAATTGTTATATTTTTCTATTTCAATAAAACACACAGAATTATATACACAATTTTGATATCTTTATCTTTCACACAATTAGGTGACCTATAAACCTCGAAATTTGCAAAAAAATGTCCTAATATCTCCTAAGACCATGAAAATGCGCTTAATTAGATCAGTGTGACCTGACCTAATTGGGTCAAGGTCAATGCCACCTACTTTCTGGCCCAATTTCTCACCTAATTAGGTGACCTAGAAACCTCAAAGTTGGCACAAACATGTCTCAATGCCTCGTACGACAATGGAAATGGTCAGTCTTAGGTCAAGATACACAGTTCAATCATATCAAACCCTACTTCGTCGGTCCTGTGACGTTAGTCACACTGCTCATGTATGGTAAGCGAAAAAAAAAATCATGGATAACTGAATATTTTATTTTCAGAACTTCAATCGCACATCACTCGCTAAAATGTACTACGTCCTGTTGTCTTTTTATTGCCACGAAGTAGGCTACAGATCGCAAATTGTCCGGTAATGAGTCAGTCAGTCAGTCCATCCGAATCCTTTCGTCGGCAAAATAAGGAGAACCGTTGACATTAGAACCTTGATTTTTGGCACGAACGTGCATTAGGGCATTGTTACCAGCAGGTTCTGAGCTGACCGAATTCTGATGACAATTTGATTTATAATTATTTTTTTATTATGTATTGATGGCTCAGCGAGTACACTGTCATGCCCATCGTGAACACTTGGCTGTATGTTTCACTGTATATATAACACAGTACAAAACCTGGTGGGATATGCCATCCGTAATGGCATAACCCCCAATAGCTGGGTCACCCCCAATAGGCCTATAAACAGATCAGAACTAACACTCCGATAGGCTTGGTATTCGAGAATGCAGTTAATACTGCCATGGTGTAATAATTAAATTGTTCTTAGAGGTCAGAGCAGAGGAGACAAAAATAAACAGATCTGTCTGGGAGTTAAGATAACAACGTGATGTTGAGATGCTATTTATTCGTCTTTGTACCGGTCATGCTCAGGAGAGTGACATAGAATCATTATTATCTTGTGCCGAGGTGTTGGTCTTGAGTTGAATTACCGTAAACTACATAAATGCTACCTTTATACTATAGGACTATATATAAGAATTTGTTGTATTGTTGGGAAAATAATGCGATTCAAAAAGTTGTTTTGGTCCTGGAAAAGGGCACTGAAGACCATTAAAGAGATGTAAATGTATTTTCACACGTAAAGCCTGAGATCTACTGAACTTTTTATTATTCAATCTGTTTCCTTTAGTTAAAAAATTGTGAAATTAAATCGGCGATCGTTATTAATTTTTGGAATGAAGGCGCATTAGGAGACTTACCAACAAGTTCTGAGCTGACCTACTTTTGATGAAAATTTCTGGTGATTTTTGATGAAAATCACTGGTGATTCTGACGGGCAGTGCCCATCTTAATATAGGCAGGATTTCAACTGAGGGTGGGGATTTCCAAGAGTTCAATTCGCGTCGGAGTCCTAATGCCTACCCTACTTCGTAGGTCCTGTGACATTAGTCACACTGCTCATGTTTAATTGTTGCACTCCATATAAGAAGGTTGCAGTAAGCGTCATGAGACGGCCATGTTGATATTATCCACAGGGGTTGCCTTTTCTCTGACCCTTGCTAAACCACATAAATGAGGGCCGAATAAAAGACAACCCCTGTGGATTACACCAACATGGCCGCCTTATGACCTTTATTGCAACCTTCCTATAGGGCGTTTCAACACCAAATTCTCATTCATAAGGCGAATGGAAATTAGTCATTTCTGAGACGATTGGGTCTTTCTATATATGTTAAGAAGATAGATTTAAAAAACCTCTCGTTATTAGGTTCGTGAAGCCGAAAATAATCTGTTCTCTTCTGCACAAACAGCTGTCTACGGATATTTCGATGTAATTTCACGGGCGTCGGCCAATATGCTGATATTGAAAACCTTGGATTACTTTGGTTAAATTTGTCATATTTTAGATATGGAGAATCCCCATCATAAGTAACAATTTTTTTTCTCTAAATACAATTTCCCGAAGACGTTGATTTAGTGATAAATCATGGTTTCTTTCTACTTCTTCTTTTTTCGACATCCTGGAAATTGTTGTCTTTCGTAAATATTTAATCATTACCTCCTTGATCGATAGCCTTCCTATATTGTGATTGGATTTATAGATCCGTTAATGAAACATCAGCTGTCCATTGGACGAGAGATTCACGAGGTTTTGACAAACATTTGCCCCTTGAGAGAGACACTAGTTATTACTGGTACCTGTGTCTTACCTAGCTTCTGACGGGAGAACAAACACAGATATACCAGGCCTTTTGTTTAACAACCCATTAAGCTGACGGGCTTTCTGCTCTTGTATGCTGTGGACAAACTCATTTCGATAACGCCATTGTCACTTGTCATAGTAATCCTAGTGAACAGATGAGCAATAGATTGATTCTGTACTTTATACCAGCTACTATCAAGTGCACCAATTTTTTTCAGTAACACTGTTCCAACAGCCACTCGGTGAAAATCGCAATTCTTATTTACCCGAACCGTTTCCTATTTTAATGTTGGATTTTGCCTTTCAGACAAAAATATCCCAATGTTATGATATAATATATAACCTATTACAGTTAATTGTATTCAGCTGATATATTTATATAATAGGTAAGGTCTGTGTCTTCCCAGTGGTTTCCTGGATAAATCTGTACATGTATAGATTCCAAGCAGCGTCACGAAATAGTACTAGTATTGCCGAGACTGGTTACCATCCGATTAAAACCAGATTTGATCAGCGTGGCTAGATCTGGTTATAGCCAGTTCAGATCAGATATGAATTCGTCCTGTCCGACACTCGTTAACTAGCCGTGCATGGTCCGTGGCAACGTTTCCGCGTTATTAGTCACAAGATGACCATCAGCTCCTGTAAATCAGTTCTAGGTCTACTTGACCATATTGTAAACCCCAGAAAAAGGGATTGGGCTGGTGTCCAATCGGGAGGGGGAGGGGGGCAAAATGTGAATAGCCAGGTAAATCCTAAATCCTCCCAGAGGGTAACAGATCGATCGATACACTGGCTCGCGAAGATGAGACCAGTCTCCATGCGGTGAATTTTGAACATTTCCACGCAATGACTCCTCGTCAGGACTGCATATGGTGACCTGACCATGTGAACCATATAAACTTGGTTACGAAACAGGAGGAAGGTCGCAAACACTGCAAGATTTCTTTCCACTTTTGCGCTAAGCTGGAGAGACGCCATCAAATATTCTTTGACAATTTTCATGTATGAAGACTCTCCAAAGTTTGTAGTCAGTCAAGATAGGCGTATAAGCTGGGGTTTTTTGCTGGGTTTTTTTCGGTGCACGTTTTTTTTTATATTCAAGGCGTGGTGCACAGATCCACGTTTGCAAAAGCTCCGTTATGACGACTCGGGCTGTGATGATTGTTCATGGTTTTTATTTTTTTTTATTTTTTTTATTTTTACTGGGGTTTTTTTTTTTTTGGATACAATATGGAACTTTGCCGTATATTCTCACATACACACGAACGGATTTACGTCGAACATTGTAAAGGATGTGTGGCGGTTACCAGAGAATAACTCCCTCAGACACTCGGGTGTGTACATCTATTGTCCTGACCGGGACAACTGCCCTTTATGACGAAAAATGCACAGCCGACTTTGTGATATTCTGGTACGTTCTGTTTTTGAATAAATAATTTCGAAATAATAACGATTAATTATTCCTCAATGTATCTTACATTAATTCTCAATCCTCTTTTAGTTAATTACAGGGGCCGCGGAACCGGGGGGGGGGGGGGCTACAGCCCCCCACTTTTTGAGACTGCAATGTTATAAGTCCTATCTTAGATAGCACCAGTCCAGCATTTAACATGGCCGATATAGAGTTCAGCCCCCCCCCCCCCCCACTTTCAAACGTGCTCCGAGGCGCCTGAATTAATGTGTATGTGAAATCATACAGAATAGCATGATACTCCAGTTTCAAAAGTATAAATTATATTAACGAGATACGTAATTGCATTGTAGCAAATCGATGATGACGTAGAATATCTCTCCCTAATACGTATTCTATACACGCCTGGCTGCTAAGTTTGACATTCGCGTAGATACAAAAATAAGAGCGCGAGAGCACACAAATACATTTACGGGTACTGAGAGCGCAGATATCTTTTCACTCGTCCATTGGCGCTCTCGACTGCCCATCTGACCAGTCTGGCTGCGTTTGCTTCCCATGTTTGGAACTGTTTGGAAGCGTTGTCCAGTAACCCAGGAGTTTCTGTCTGAAAGCCACACTATCCTAAGAAAGCCTACCTACCCTCATTGTTGACTTAAAATTCACTCTTTCGTTTACTAACTGTAACTGTGAACCAGATATTTTTTCTGGTCTGGCCTGAACGCGTATTCTTGTGTCAACACTCCCACGTCGACTTGTTGAATCGTACATTACTGTCCATAGCGAGAATTATATATTCATATATGTAACAGTTCAGAGAAATACACTTCACCTCCGTTTTTCTACCTCGGAAGTTTTTTAGCTGATCCATGAACATGACCCAAGTCATGAGTGTGCTGCAATAAGGGTCGAGTTGAAGCAGAAAATGTATATCAGTTATATATTTTATTAACTGAATATCACTGAAGATTCTTTCACGTAATATAAGTAAATCCAAATCTGATATATTGGGCAAATCAATAAAAAATAAGAAGACAAAAGTTTTGATCCAAAATGTGACTGAAAATCATAGCTCAAAGCGGTCGCCACCCTGCTTTCGAAAGAGAGCAGCCTAACAACTGGACTAGACGGCGTCTGCCTCAATGCATCTTTACTTGCCCACATAACGTCACCTGTATAATACACGCAGAGCATTTGCACAATTTTAAATTTTGGTGAAATCTGACACCTCAAACCAGAATGATATTTCAACCGATTGTAACACTAAGCATTGTTATAATAAATAAGTTGTTTTGGTTTGAGGTATCATATTTTATATATAAAGGGGAGTCCCTCTAGAAGATGTCGGAAGAGCATATCCGACCGTTTTCAAACTTGAATGAAACCAGTTTAGAGCAATTCACCATCACCATTTCGCATGATATGAAACTTCAGCATTTTTACAGCCCTCCAGCTTAGGGCAGCAAGGTTTACCATACCATGTTTGTCTGGCACAGGAGGTATATAAAGTACCAAACAGATTGGGCTCTCTGAGGATCCATTGTGATCAGTGTCTGTAGAGCCTAATTTTCAAAATTCGAAATTCAATTTTTTTTTGTAGTTTTGATTGGGTTTTTGTTGGGGTGAGGGTTTTGTTGGGGTATGTTTGTTTGGGTCATCGTCGCCGTGTGACCAATAAGGTTAGGTGCGACGTTAAAATTCAAACAACCAAACAACCATGCAGCATTTTTACAGTACATAACAATCACTTTCAGCCGTTTCACTTTTAAATGAAAGTCATATTCACTACCCTCACACTCGAAGGAGTTATTTTCGGGTAACCATCACACATCCTTTGTCAATGCAATCTGCTTCTGTGTCCCCGGCTTTAGGCTGTGTCTACCTCACAGCGCGAAAACTGCTCGATTGGTTCTTGATTCTAAATTGTCACATTGCCAGACAGTAAATGGATCAAACATGCAGTCCAACATTGAGAGTTGTAAGGACTCTGACAATATAACTGTGCCGGTATCTGTTACAATATCTGGTGTATGCGATGCAATATTTATCAGGATACCAGTGCCAGGTCATTTCTGCGTGCTGTTGGAGACCAAGCGTATGTGTTATTGAGCGGCACCAACGATCTCTGTGCGAGAGTAAGGCGCCAAATGTACAATGGTAGGTGCCGATAGACCTATATTTCTAAATTCGAGAAAAGAATATTCGATTGCTTCGAACATCCAAGCGCGCGGAACATCTTCAAGTTTGATAACTGATAAGCCTATTTGAAGGGAGAAACGCTAGGTTCATTATACAAACACCTTCTGACGTACTGAAGCCCTTATCCACTCTGCAAAGAAGCTCGTGAGAATATTGGTCAGCATTTAATGCTCTACTGAAAACCACCACAGATGTTTTATCTATTGATAATAATGCCTTGAATTATTACTTTTCTGTTTCAAATACTCCGTTTAAGGTGCATCTTCAGTACCACGATGTCATCGTACTCTGGCAAGACGCTACCTGATTGGTCACTGGGTGGAACTTAACAGTATTGGTAGGACGATCGGATGATCGCCTTGCATTTTCTACCGATTGACTACCAAACAATTACCAACAGGGTTACTGCTATGTTACCAACTCAATTTTCCACGCTTGGTTACATATTGGTAACAGTGCAGTAACACACCAGTGACTTGGTCGGCTACCACTCAGTTACTGAACGGATACCAACCCAGTGCTGCTTTTCTACCAGTACAGCCTGGTCACTACACGGTACTGATAGAAAAAGTCCCCTCGCAATACTCTATAGTTATCAAGTCGATTCACCAACCAATAACTGAACAGTATACCAAACGGTGATCTAACAGTTACCACACATTTCATTTACATGATACAAGCTCTTGGTTACCAATCTGAAAATGTCCAGTACCCAGAACTACATAGTATTGCAAAGTTAGGATCGTGGTGGCTACCAATCGACTACTGATATGTTACTGGGTGACAACTGGAGAGAACCTTTACTGCAACATAGGATTGGTAACTGTATGTTACTGTTCAGTCAGTACTTCACAGTACTTAACATTTTCGGGCAATACCTAGAGGTTAATTTTACAAACATGAAACTGAACGGTATCGAGTGATACAGAACTGAACGGTTTTGTTTGGTACAGAACTGAACGGTATCGAGTGATACAGAACTGAACGGTATGGAGTGATACAGAACTGAACGGTATTGAGTGGTACCGAACTGAACCTTACTGGTACAAAATCCTCATAGATTACCTCTGTGTTCCGGGTCATTAGGTTAAACTTCCTCTAATACGTCCAAAAAAGAAAATCACGGAACTAGACAATAACACAACCAATGCGCTAAACACCTTGGAAAGAAGGCAGAGGTTGACAACACAATTATGTTTACGGCCAGGAACCAGATGCACTCCTGATGTCTAGACATAATCCTCTGAGAGTTTCAGACTGTTGTCACCGAATCCCTTGCCAGCGCCCCCTTCTCCTTCCCCATTTCTCAGGGTCCCGATTTGGTATTGGTAGCAATCGAAAAGGGTCAACATGGCGTAATTCAGAATGCCATCTCGTGTATTTATTTTTGTTATACGCCCGTTATGAGACGAGTTCGCATAATTGCGATAGCGAGTTCTGTCCATCCGGCTAGTTTTGAGTAAACTTACCCATGAAGCAAAGAGGAACCCTATTAATTTTGGGGTCTATTTTGAGATGAAAACAGCACAATTTTCTCTCCGCAAACATGTGACGCCAGTCGATAACCAAGATAAACTCGCCATGTGGAGCTTCCGGGGATTGACCTGTGATGTCATTGTGCACATCGCAGGTCATGGTAAGAATAGGCCTCAGCTCCTCAGAGAGCTTGTCGTAAGAGGTGACTGACTGAGGCACCCGTGGGTTCCCGGGTGAGAAAAGGAATAGGACCCAACGTCGTGATATGACTGAAAGCGACGTTAAATCATATTCACTCACTCACTCCAAGATAAACCTTGGTTCTGAACTGGCTTCATATGTTTACAGAGAGAAAATGTGCTGATTTCACCTCGAAACAGACGACTTTCCAGACATCCATTACTTCAAGATGCTGTTATTCTTGAACTCTAAAACACGGAGCCTAGAAAATCCTCAGAGCATATGACCAGATAATATATTTTACGCTAACTGAAAAATTTCTTTCTTACGTGATATTTCATTTTGGCACTTCAAAGCTCACCTCATGGGGGCCAAAATCTCACTCGGTCCTTGTCCTTGGTGTTTCTTAATTATGGCTTTCTTCTGCCAAACATGTTGCGGGCGAATAAATACGCCCATATTAAGATTCTTGTTAGCTCATTTCCGTTGACGACAATGTTTATCAGGCATATGGCGATCTGGTCCTTTCTTTTGCGCCTATTTTCTTCACGAAATCCGGAGAAGTATTCCAATTGTGTACGTGTACTTGTGTGGCTGCCTGTGTACTTGTGCGGCTGCCTGTTGTGCGGCTGCCTGTGTACTTGTGCGGCTGCCTGTGTACTTGTACGGCTGCCTTACTCTTATGTCGTGTAGTGTTCATATCAAATTCTTGAGCATCGTTTGTCGTAAATTTGCTTAGAGATACATTAAAACGTGCACAATATGTACATTATCTCTCAAGGTTGTAAATATTGTATAGCAAGGTGTAATAACATACATTGTCTTATACAATCTGTAAAGTTTCACTCTAATTTTGATTTACATTTCAGGAGACTGGTATATCACCTTTGATGGTGGCTGTGAAAGAGAACAAGTTATCGATCGTAGAGCGGTTGTTAGATCTAGGAGTGGATATCAATCAACGGGCTAAGGTAAGACAATGGAAAGTTCCGGAATTTTGAATGCTCAACGGGAGGTCATTCCAACCCCTTGTATCATCATATTTAAACGAAGACTGGTGACGGACATCGACGTACACGTCAAGCTTGGTACAAGGCTTGGTGTCTTTAGTTGATTTTGTCGACAAGAGGACTGCTCGTGATACTGACAGCATGTCCCCAGAATGACTGTCAGGATTACTATTTCAATAATATACATTTTCGTTGAAGTCCCCCACACATTTGAGCAACATAGTCAAATTGAGGGAGAACCAGACTTGTAAGAAGCTTTTAAATTCTGTCGTAAAAATGAGGGTGTGGAGTGAGAGTGTGGATCACGTGGAGCTGACGTCACTTCCGGTGACTTCCGGGTCAAAGCTCACTTCCGGGTCAAAGGTCACATCCGGGTCAAAGGTTTTTCCCGGTCACGTGACGACCCAGCAAGAATTGCCTGCCCCTAAAGAAGACCGTACCCTTCAGTTACTTCAATGTTCACCATGTAGAACACGATGAGAGCGGTCTCGTGGTCATGGGATGACTTTCGCTGAAAAGTTTTGACTGTACATGCGTAGTGCATAGCCAGACCTGCGGTGGACGTTTTTGGGTCGAGGAGGGCTAATATTGGTCCGATTGGATGCAGGTAGTTCCATCTGGGTACAGACGAACAACAAGAGCAACGAACCAAGGGTCTTGCCCTGTGGCACGCCGCTGTTCTTATATAAGGGATCACATTATTTTCCATTCTCAAATCTACACTGAATTCCGTCAGAAAGTTTTGGAACCAATTTAAGATAACGCATTGGCCCCATAGTAACGAAGATTGTCTAGCAGGATTGTCACAGTGTCTAACGACTATTATCATGGGATAACAGGACTACAAGTTTTCGATTGCTCATAGCTCAGGTCAGGTTTTCGGTGATTCTCAAAAGGCTAGTTTCTCTCGATCTATCTTTAGGAAACCGGACTGTGCTGCGTTCAAGAAACTGTTTTCGGAGAGATAGTCATAAAGCTGAAAATGTACCTGGCACTTAAGAATTTTAGATATTATGGGGAGTATAGAGATTGGGTGATAGTTTCCCGGGTCCTTCTGCTTTCTTTGTTGAACACAGCACTCCCACTTCCCCCTCATTTGTTATTTTTGCAGTTATAAGGGACTTGTTAAAAATGAACGTCAAACTCTTAGAAACGGCAGGAGCTGCCAGTGTAAGTAATCTTTCTTAGATGACCGATTAGTTAATAATACTTATAATAACTTATACCTCGATGTCCAACTATATTGCTCCTAGATTTAAGCGTTCACCTTAACAATTCTGTGTATGTGACTTCATCTCGGGAAAATACTTTACAAGAGGCGTCGTGATGCACTCTGTCCCCATCCTATCCAGTTGGTTTAGTCCTGTCAAATTGACAGGTCATATCGGAATGTCAAATTGACAGGTCATATCGGAATGTCAAATTGACAGGTCATATCGGAATGTCAAATTGACAGGTCATATCGGAATGTCAAATTGACCAGCAGGATCCAGCTAGAAGATAATATGTGTACAACTGTTTTGCTGTATTGGAATCTAGATTTCTTCAATTGTGGAAAGTCCTCTAATACCGATTAATAGAGAATAGTTACTGTTCGTCGAAGGAATACCATAAATATTTCAAAGAGTGCAGGGGCGAGAAAAATTGACATTTTCACAAGTGACGAGCCCACCAGATGAGCTGTGTCTGCTATTAGCCAAGAAACATTTCTGCTATTAACCAAGAAACAGTAAATTTTCTATTTATTACCTATTATTTATGTGCCTAAATTGATAGCTTCACCAGTGACGATATCTCAGTGATAGATTCCAGTATCCCTCATTGGTTAGAGATAATGAATACAATGATATTGATGCCATTTAGAAGTGAAGGGTCGCCTGCATTTCTTAATAAAGCACAAACATTATAGTATTCAAAACCGCGAAATTGCAGAGTATGTGGTACTGATTCGCCCACAGTAAATGCTGGTTTAGGTTAAACTCCGCCTGTAAAGTCATTGATACATCCAAAATGGTTGTTAACCGTGGTATGCATGGGAAATGCCACAGATTGTTTGTAGCAGTCCAAGGTTTACATAACGTGTCTGGGGTCTCCTCCTCGCAATGCTTTTAACGGGGAGGTTACTAAGGATACAGACATTCTGAAGAAACGTTTAAATAGAACAATTGTCATTCTAGCCAACTGTAGAAAATATGTTGCAGACGGATTTATAGCTTTATGTACTGTTTGGTAATAAAACTCGGCGGCCAGCCATAATTCTTACTGCGAATTGTAATACAAGTGCACAAGTAGCCTACGACTTCAGTGAATTCTCTCGGCTATAGATTCATGATATATGGACCTTGTACTTCTCCAATTTATTGTGGTTTGCTTCAGCTGCACGTAACTGGATTCTTTCAAAAACTTCAGTTTAATAGATATAGTGTTGAGGATGGGTTATTCCTACGAAGTAGGCTCTCATTTACAAATTGTCCGGTGAAAAGTGAGTGAGTGAGTCCATCTGAATCCTTTCGTCGGCAAAATAAGGAGAATCGTTGACATTAGAACCTTGATATTTGGCATGAAGGTGCATTAGGGGACTGTTACCAGCAAGTTCTGAGCTGACCTAGTTTTGATGAAAATTTGACCTACATAGGTGACCTATAACATTACGCTTGGACCCCCAAGTCATCTTCCCCACCCTAGTTCGTAGGTCCTGTGACGTCAGTCACACTACTCCTGTAGTTTAACACGGTTTCCACAAAATGTTCTTCTGTAGCATTTTTCCCATCCTCTAGAATGTCAGTCAAAGAGTTGGTATATACAATCTGTGTTTTGTTTCCTCAACTCGCACAATTCATAAGACAAATAAACATGTTTCATGAAGAGTTTCACAGGGTCTGATTAATGCTCTGATTATTGCTTACTTAATAACATGGTAGTTTCTGAAATGTCTTTTCAAGACGGAAACGCACACTGCTCGAATATTATCTCAGATACATATTATCTCAGGTACATGTATTCTATTTTGCTTAACATGGAAAGGATACTTTACTTCTCCGGGATGACCTGTTTACCCAAAACCTGATCAAAACATCCAAAAGTACTTCGACACTAAGGCACGAGAGATGATTACAATGTCGACATCGTAAACTATCCCTTTTTGGACGGGAGCACTCCATGGCGTTGACCTATCTGGCCTAGTAGCATTTGCTAGATCCTGTGTAGAATATGGTGATTTTAATCAACGTGACTCATCAAACATTATTGCAGAAACTTATATATCAAACAGGGAGATACCCATGCGCCTCCACATAAAGTTAATTTGGCGATACTGATAGCAAAATACAAGAGTAGCGGGTAAGATCTATGGCGCTACGTTTCGTAATACCGATTAACCCGGGGCTAGGGGCCTTAAGTACTTCAAGATCCTCATGGCGTTCATATGAACACTCACAATCAAAGCGTGAGTGAGATACATCTTTCTCTAGATAACGATTTTACAACGTATATCATATGAATTAAAAATACTGATCAGCGATACAGATTTGATATTTTCAGAACATCATGTCTTGCCGGTGTGGAGGCTAAGAATGTCCGGTGGCTACGAGTGTCCGCCCATTTTTCTCCACATTGGAGGCAAGTGTCCGTCCTGAATTGCAACAGAAAAGGGACGCTACTCCCAAGGACACTCTTAGTCATCACACCGACCGCTTCTCTCTTGCAGGAAACTGGCTCATGTTTCTTTATACTATGATTTTTTCAGTGGTTATGCTGTTATATGAATCAAAATTTTAGATTATGCACTTTTGACGGAATAAACGCTTGTATCTCTGGTAGTGGTAGGGTTCACTGATCATCGTCGACCGGTTAGTATGATTCCTCAAATTTTGGAGGTGTTTATGGTTGACCTCACGAAATTGCAGTACCTTCTTTGATAGGCAAATAGAAGTAGTCTGCTGGGCTATTTTATAAATAACCGCTTCTTTTGTTGCATGATCTGGACCTGATGTTTCAAAGCTCTAGTGTGAGGTTGTAGTAAATTACAGACGGCCCACTGCAGTCCTGATGGAATCGGCTGCCATTGTCAATCACTCTCATTTGGCATGTTCACATCTATCCCAGACAGCTTGTCAGAATCGCCAGAGACTTTCTGATGTTGGTCATCGAAGTAAAGCTGTATTCGACGGAATTAGTCGTCCAATCGTGGTCCGAATTGGAGCAAATCAACCTTGCGATTGAAAAGCTGAAAGCCAGAAAGCTGGACAACGCTTCCGTATTCTAAAACAAGATATTCCAGTATCTTGTAAAACTGAAAATATAGAATGATGGGAAAGATCGGCAGCATTCCCTATCGCAAAACCTGGGAATCGTTTTTACCTCTCGGCCAAAATTTGCTAAAAATGAATGACAACCATTTCCTCTGATTGGCTGGAAACCTTGTCAGCCATTCTTAATTCATGTAAAATCATTGATGATTATATATCCTTTGATACTGTTCAAGTGTTCAGTATGATACTCGATATACATCATCGATACATCAAGAGACAAGTAATGAATACCGGTTTCTCGGATTGGAGGGAAACCTTAGGGGCCATTTCTAATTGCTAAATTTTTGATAATCTGTATATTTGTCACTTGACTGCTTGGGGTGCCTGACATCTTCAAAGTAGTACGGTTCAAATTGAATACTTTATGAAGGGCTGGCGCCCAGAGCCGAGGGGTTTCAGATGCTCAGCTTCGTATTATGATTTGTATTTCAAAATTATTTGACGTTGTATAGTCTATAGAAATAGGCAGGGTTTACGATTGTCTAGTATACCAATAGGCCTTGGAATTCAGGGGCTTCAAACGGAATGCTGACGAATGGGACGCGGGAACGACCTGTATAACGGCTGGATGGGACGATTCCGTACACCAAAGTTAAAAAGCTGATTGGTACATACATGTACCTTTACGTGCATCTACGGAGAAAATGTGATCTCAGCTATGGTACCCTCATATCCGCATGTATGATTATGTGATCTCAGCTATGGTACCCTCATATCCGCATGTATGATTATGTGATCTCAGCTATGGTACCCTCATATCCGCATGTATGATTATGTGATCTCAGCTATGGCATGTATGATTATGTGATCTCAGCTATGGTACCCTCATATCCGCATGTATGATTATGTGATCTCAGCTATGGTACCCTCATATCCGCATGTATGATTATGTGATCTCAGCTATGGTACCCTCATATCCGCATGTATGATTATGTGATCTCAGCTATGGTACCCTCATATCCGCATGTATGATTATGTGATCTCAGCTATGGTACCCTCATATCCGCATGTATGATTATGTGATCTCAGCTATGGTACCCTCATATCCGCATGTATGATTATGTGATCTCAGCTATGGTACCCTCATATCCGCATGTATGATGGTGTACTCAGCGATGGTATCACCCTGACATCCGCATGTATGATTATGTGCTGTCAGCTATGGTATCACCCTGGCATCCGCTCTCAGCTATGGTATCACCCTGACATCCGCATGTATGATTTTATACATGTACTCTCAGCTA
Organism: Hanleya hanleyi; assembly: GCA_036873755.1. Taxonomy (NCBI): domain Eukaryota; kingdom Metazoa; phylum Mollusca; class Polyplacophora; order Lepidopleurida; family Hanleyidae; genus Hanleya; species Hanleya hanleyi. Next base: position 94,220 of record JAVTVY010029863.1, read on the forward strand.
TAGTATCACTCCGACATCCGCACATATGATACCATGTATGTTGCCATTAGGGGAAGGTTAATTTCCGCTACATGATGGCTGTACATGGATAGTCACACATGTCCAGCTAATGATATCGTAGTTTTTAATATCGTCGCGATCTGGCTGAAATACTGCTGAACGCGACCTTAAATCCTAACTCACTCACACCCGCATGCATGATGTACTCTCAGCTATGGTATCATCCTGACATCCGCATGCATGATGTTTTACTGTCAACGATGGTATCACCATGACATCCGCATGTATGATGTTGTACTCTCAGCGATGGTATCAGTCTGACATCCGCATCTATGATATTGTACTCTCAGCGATGGTGGTATCACCATGACATCCGCACGTATGATGATGTACTCTTCGCGATGATATCACCCTGACATCCGCATGTATGATGTTATACTCTCAGATATGGTATCACCCTGACATCCGCATGTATGATGTTTTCATCAATGAGAAACTTTTCAATTATTATTCTAATATTATATCTTCCCTTGGTTGTTATAATTTTTTTTGTATTATTTGTTTGAATCGAAACTACGCGTTTGTAGCGATAGCTTTACTGTTCTTTCCAAAACACTCAATTCAAAAAGGTCTTTGATTAGTTTATGGTTAAAGTATCGTTTAGTGTTATATATTTCTGCTCGTATGAGGAGGAAACTGGTCGTTGGTCAAAGCTTTATTGCCTTGCACAATTGTTATAATAGTATATATTGTTCTTCCTTGGATGTCATATTTTTTATTATTTGTTGGGACCGAACCGCGCGTTTTGTATTTATAGCTTTGCTTTCCTTTCTACAACAATCAAAACGATTTTTCGTCATTTTATGGAAAATTATCGCATTAATATATACTTTTTCTGCGCGTATGAGGAGGTCAACATCCGCTTAGAAAATGGCAGTTGGTCAAAGCCATGGTCGACAATTGAACACTCGACTTCGTTTTATTACCGAACACATTTGTTATTCTAATAGTGTATTGTTTGTTTCCTTGGTTATAATTTTTTGTATTATTTGGTCGAACCGAAATTGCGTGTTTTGTATTTATAGATTTTGCTGCTCTTTCCACAAGACTCAATTAAAAAGATCTTTGATCATTTTATGATCAAATTATCGCAATAATATATCTTTTTCTGTGCATATGATGGGGCCAATACCGCTTAGAAAAGGGCAGTTGGTCAAAGCTATTGTTTACAATTGAACACACGACTTCGCATTATTGCCTTACACAATCGGGAATAAAAATCTGCTGCTATCGGAAATTAACGTTTCCATTTGATGCATGGCCACGCATATCGTGATTCCGTGTTACCTTCCATTGTGTTTAAGCAAGGATGGGTTTGGTTACACAGGTGTCCTGTATAACCGTCATTCTATCAGCCATTCTGTTAGTAATCAATAGCTCTTTACGGCCTCGGCTGGTACCATGTCACTGGCGTACAGCCGGGATGGCTTTTGGTTGCTCCCCTTTATGCCCTATCGATTATTCCAGTGAGTTTTCCACTATTACCGCTGATCTCCAGTCTTTAATTCCATTATGGCGTCATGTACACAGACCGGTATAGTTAAATACATGAAGAGGAATAATAAAGCTATCCATGAGTATTAACTGATAGGAGCAATTACCATGAATCATCGCAAACCGCTACAGACTAGAGCCTTCGATTATTGACGTATTTAGACCAGCTTAAGGACAACACCGGACGGGACAGAAATGGGACATTTATAAAATACAGTTGTAAAGAATGTTTCACCATTACTTTTCCCAAATATACATATACAGGTTAGGGCCATCCCGCTCTCTAAAATGGAGGTAAAAAAGGTCATTTTTGCTCAATAACTTTTGATTCTTTCTTAACCAATGCATCAAAGTTTCAGGCGCATTAATTTAGCTATTATTCCATGTCATTTGCCATGTAAAGAACCAGCCAATGTTGTTTAAACAACGCGAAGGATGTTTGGCCTATTATTATGCAAATTAGATAGATGACAATTTACTTTTTTACTACCATTTAATGCGGATAGATATGTCTGTATGCGCCTCAAGAGGATTTTGCTGAGTTCATTATGTGAACTGATTTATGGAGCGAAAACGACCTTTTTACCTCCATTTTAGAGAGCGGGATTCTCCCCTAACCTGATATACCACTTATTTAAACAGATTACGCCTTTGTGTATCCTGGATACCTCGAGGAAGTGATGGAGCCGCATTTTCTGCTCATTCCAAATTCGAATGGTCATGAGCGCCAAACGAAGTAGGAAATAGTGTGAATGGAAACGAACAAATTGGCACCCGGACAAAATGGTATTTTTTTTTTCAAACCATCATGATGCATTCTATGGAGTATTTGGAGTATTATTTATTACATCGGTATCTTTACAATACAGTAATCGTGTTCAACACCAATGTACAGTATCGAAATGAGCAGTTTTACTATTAATAATTCATGTATTTAGTATTCAGGTCACAGTTTGCAAAAAAAATTATACTCCCACATCTACTCATCTAGAATAACCTTTCGGGACATTGTGGGTGTGAAACACCTCCCATCTCCATTCTTTCCCATGGGGAAACCGTACCGGTATATAAATCAGGCCATATATGGTACTCTTTCTGATCGATGAATCGCTTTTAATAATATTAATAATGAGAAGATGTTATCTTATGTTATGTTTCACCGGATGTCTAACTAAATAGTTTTCATTGCTCATTAGTAAAATGAATTTCCCTAATGATAATGCGGTAAATACTGATCGTGGCTAACATAACTAAATAACAATTAATACCCAAAATATTACATAGAATACTTCAAGATAGTTTGAAAAATAAATTGCCCTTTTCCCGTTGTCATTTTGTCCGTTGTCATTTTGTCCGTTTGTCATTTTGTCGGTTGCCATTATGTCCGCTTCCCAATATTTTGTGATGCAGTTGATGTGTTTTTTGTATGTTTTTTTTTTCATTTTCAATTCGTTCTCTACGTATATTGGATTCTGAAGTATTTTCACTACATCTCGGCACACACCTTAAAGTTTCCAACTTCCTTAGACTCGTGTTCCACTTCAACTATACACCTGGAAAAAAGTTAAGCACCCCATGAACATTTACAAAGGTATATGTATTGGTCGATATCAGAGGTGTACACGCACAGTAAGTTTGTAAAACTGTATGCTATCATGTAAGGTCATGTTCTGGCTACAAGAAAACACAATAATAACAGTTTTCTTTATCATTTTAATGATAGCACTGACGTACCAAAAAAGTAACTGTTTGAGCTCAAAATGATACCCGTTACAAATATGGAGCTGGAGAGTCAACCAGGCAACATGGTTTGGATATGAATGGATAGAAAAGTCATTTGTAACAAGGGAAAGTTTTCCAATTCAATATCTGATGTATCCTCCACGTGCTTGGATAACTGCCTCTACCCGGCGTCGCATCCCCCAGTCAATCGTCGTATCCGTTGCATAGGAAACTGTCGCCATTCCTGGTGCAAAGCTGCTTCCAACTCACGCAGATTTTGTACTGGAGGTTCACATGCTTGTATTCGACGCCCAAGAATGTTCCAAATGTGCTCCAGAGGATTCAGATCAGGACTCATGGCGGACCAAGGAAGGTGAGTCACTGCATTATTCTGTATGAATGCTGTCACTGCACGAGAACGGGGTGGTCTAGCGTTGTCATCCATAAACACAGGTCTGGTATAGCAAGAGGATGGTTATCAAAATGGGGGACAACAACTGGGGCAAGGACATCCCGGGTGTACTCATCGCCATTCAGATTCTCACGTATTGTTACCATGTCAAGATTACAATCATGAGAGACGCATCCCCACACCATTACTGAACCCCCACCAAAGGCAACTGTCGGTTTGATGTTTCTTGGTGTATAGGCTGTATTTGACTGCCTCCAAACTCTCACGCGTCCATCGGTTACATGAAGAAGGAACCGGCTTTCATCCGACCAATGAATTCTTCGCCAACTCCTCAGATTCCAGCGGTGTCGTGCTATACACCAAGCCAAACGTACTCGTTGGTGATGATCACTCAGGAGAGGACGTTTGATGACCCTTCTGGACCGATACCTGGCACTTCCTAGGTGATTCCTGACTGTTCTCGTGGAGAAACGGCGATTTGGTAACCAGAGGTTCTTCAGAACAGTACTTGTGGCGAATGGATCTCGTCGAATTAGCCTCAGAAGTGCCCTGTCTTGACGTTGTGATGTCACCCGGGGTCGTCCGGAACGTGGACGGTCCTTCACCTCATTGGTTTCCCTGTGTTTCCTCACCTGACGGCTGATAACTGTGTAGTGGATAATGAGTTGCTTTAAAGGACATACCGGTTGAATGCATACCAATAATTTGCCATCGCTGTGCATCTGATATCCTTCTTTGTGCCATGGTGACAGATAATGATTGAATATTGCAACCCACGCACATTAAATACCGAAATATGGGGCGTGCACAAACTGCATTTGGGAGAATTCGTGGGTTCCCTTTTCCACATGCTTCCCATGATATTTTTTCGTGTCACTTTCCATGAAGGACGTTCGCCACCATTTGTTGGATCATCATTATTATCATACCTACCACCAGACACAGGCTAAACCTTAACATCGGTGTGTTATTAGTCATTATATTAGGGGGTGCTTAACTTTTTTCCAGGTGTATAGATATCAGGCTCACGTATAAATATAGTGCGTTACCGTTATTTGCAAGCGGACAGAAACCTACTGGGTGAAGATCTTGTACAGGTTGTCTCCTGTCATCATGTGTGACTAATGCGTTTTGAAATAAAAAAAATAGTAAAATTTCTGTTACATGAGTGCTTGAGACAACATGATAAATCTTGAATACAAGAGTACGCCAGTCAGTCTGCTTGCTGGACCTATTCGGGCAAAGCATGTATGTCGTATTACATGTACCATAAAAGTGAAACCATAATACACCATACCACCAAAGAGCGCAGGCGGGGACCATGTCCACAACGTCAAGGTTTCTTTCTGGGCTAAAGGCAAAACCTTGACCATCTTGCATAACAGACCGCGTTACGACCTTTCTCAGTATATATATATTTTTTGTCACATGATAACATACCATGGTCGCTTAAAACAAGTGCGCTAATTGGTCAATATACACAGGCTGTTGCTTTGCTGATTGATTGAAAACTACAGTTGTAATTTCCATGAACACCAGGGGTATCTAAAATAGAGATGCCCATGCTTTTTTGCGAGGATAGTGGAGACAGGACTGATCTGTTATTAAGATCACTAGATTGGCATCCTCTTGATGTGTGTATGTGTACAATTATTATATTATCACCACATCAGGGAAATCTCTGTAAATACCTGTTTTAGATCGTGTCTGGTCACGACTACAATTACATATGGCTACATAAATAAATTGGAGCGATATGCAAGTATATTTATATACATAAATAATACCCAATTGTTTACAATCGTGCAGCTAACCATGTAACATCATTCAACATCATTCAAGGGGTTTTTCTGCATTGATCACTAAAACCGATAGTTCCTTTTCTCGCTCCGAGTTTAGCACGTGGATTACGATGAAGCGATGGATTGATTTGTCTCAGGAGATCATTGTCATGAATGAAGCACGTGTCATTTCTCAGAAACCATTGATTATAACATGTAACGATGTACTGATCAAAGTGCAACTGTATCTTTGTCAAATCAACATTACTTCATACGTAAAAAGAGAAAGCGGCATTAGCGGAATATATTTGTGCAAAAGAATAGACGAGGTGCGAAGCGCTGAGCTGATTGGTTTTCACGGTTACGAGTGGTTTCTCCGACTTAAACGATCGATGTCATCTTCATGCAAGAATCTGGATGTTTCTGTCGCTATTGATACCTCATGTAAGAAGACATGGATTTTATTAGGAAATTCTGCGCTACCAAATCGGTGGTCTACGTGTAAGAAGAAGTGGTATTGGCTGTTTATTTGATAAATACGCTACCTTGAGCTGCTGTTATCAAATACCAAAAAAAACATCTTCAAAAAATGATGGACGACAGAGTTTAAATTGGGAATGTGCAAAATGCTTATCCTGCAAAATAAATATTCTTTGAAATATTTAATTGCGCATGATTTTGCAGATGTAATCATTTGTTTCTATTTAACATCCATTATTGTTTATTCCTCAGTGGATGAGGAACTGTCTGTTTCAACGTGTGTTTCTGTCAATATTGATGGCAAAGAATGAGGTCGCCCAGCCGTTGAAACGAACTATAACTATCCAGTAATACCCAGTTCCTATGTGATAGGCCTTACACCCGGAGCTTCTACACAACCTAATCACATATTAAATATTAAAGACACTGGACATGGGGAGTTTCGATCAGAAGAAACTGATTTCATACAATTCCAGAGGTTTAAACTCGTCAGTTCTCAGTCAATGACATGAAGAAGCGTCATTGGTTACGTAACTCTCCGCATTTCGGTTGTGGCCGTCATTTTCGAGACAACACAGAGGAAGGCGAGGAAAAGCCCACAGAACTAGCCAAGGCGAGCGTATACGAATCCGTCGAAAAAACCCCTAAGATCCAGTGCCTGGAAAACACCCAGACCATACCGTCACATGATACAAGATAATATATTTCAAGCCAACTGAAAGAAATCATTTCGTTCATGATATTTTATTTTGGCTCTTCAAACCGCACCCCATTGGTGCCAAAAACCTCACTAAACCGTGCCAGATACTTCCATGAGCCTTACAGTTAGACAAAAGGTATGAAAATGGCAACGACCCTTTCTGTCCATCAGTTTGAATTAAGTTATACGCTTGCTCCAAAAATATTCGAATAATCTTAAAGTGAGCCTAAAATGATAGGCTGTAATGTGAATTTGCTCAACTTTTGACAAAAAAGGGTATGTTAAGTTTAAGTACGAAAAACTCTTTTGTGTTGGAGGGTAATAAAGCCGTTTGTCCACTCCAAAACCTGCCAAATAACATTTTTTCTTGAAGATTACACACTGAAATATCCCTTTCGGAAAAACTGAGATGTTCTGTTGAATAAAAATGGAGATATGATTGATCAGAATGTGCCTTCCGGCTTATTTTGATATTTTTGGGGCATTTTCATGGAGAATTTTCTCCTGTAGCAAAAATATGACACTTCAAACCAAAACCATTCGTGGTTCTTTCCAATAAACAAACTTCCCAATATATTGCGCTACAAAATTATTTGGTTTGAGGTGTCATATTTTTGCTATAAGAGAAAATCCTCACTGTAAATGCCTCAAAAATAACATATCGGGCCAGGGAACACATTTTGATCAATCATATCTCCATTTTTATGTGACGGAGCATCACAATTTTTCGATGTATGTAAACTTCTAGAAAAATCAGATTTGGCAGATTTTGGATTGAAAAAAAAATCAGTTTGATTACCATCACACACAAGGGAGTTATTCACGTATTGTCGTCACATATCCTTTGTAATTGATGCGACTTTGATTGATATGAAAAAACTCATGATTTAGGTGCCCTATATGACCACCATTTTTATTTCAACCATTATGCTTTACAGTAAATTAAAATTATACTAATAGTTTCCAGATATGCCTGCAACTATAAACTTTGTAGTGAATTTGGTCAGCCATTGAAAAACGTGAACGTGGTCAAGAATGAGAGACAAGATATGAAAAAGGCCGCCATGTATGGTTGGCCATCCCTGCCAGAATTCGTCATTTAGAGGCTGCCTCTAAATAATATATACCATGGTATAAACTGCCAAGCCTGCCATAATTCGTATTTAGAGGCTGCCTCTAATTATTTTGTACCATGGTATAAAATGCCGAGCCTGCCATAATTCCTATTTAGAGGATGCCTCTAAATCGCCAAGCCTGCCACAATTCGTATTTAGAGGCTGCCTGTAAATAATATATACCATGGTATAAAATGCCGAGCCTGCCATAATTCGTATTTAGAGGCTGCCTCTAATTATTTTGTACCATGGTATAAAATCGCCAAGCCTGCCATAATTCCTATTTAGAGGATGCCTCTAATTCATTTTAGCCGTAAGTCATAAACAACTCGATGTCATATCAAGAATATTAAATTTGACCAATGAGTAAACTTGTAACAAGCGTAGAGATATGGCACCAAATTTGTGAAAGCGCATATCATTGGTGGAAGTAATAAGAAGGCGAAAATTTACGACTTACGGCTAAAATGAATTAGAGGCATCCTCTAAATAGGAATTATGGCAGGCTTGGCGATTTTATACCATGGTACAAAATAATTAGAGGCAGCCTCTAAATACGAATTATGGCAGGCTCGGCATTTTATACCATGGTACAAAATAATTAGAGGCAGCCTCTAAATACGAATTGTGGTAGGTTTGGCGATTTAGAGGCATCCTCTAAATAGGAATTATGGCAGGCTTGGCATTTTATACCATGGTACAAAATAATTAGAGGCAGCCTCTAAATACGAATTATGGCAGGCTTGGCTTGAGGGAGTATAAGAAGTTGGAATAAGGACTTGTGGAGTGCTAATAATAATGTCACTCGTGGCAGCTCATCAACTCGTCAACTCGCTGTACATCATCGCGATGTCTGCAATGACGAGGGTAATTTTATAAAACGTGAAACGCGAGGATACCGATACGATGAAAAAACTTTTATGTATCTACCTCGGAATATTTTGTTAGATTCTGGCCAGATGTAGTTGAGACCAAATATAGTTTGATCAAATCATGAATGATGGGGGGAAATGGGCCAAAGAATACATTTTCAAGAGGGTGCCCCAAAAAAGCCACATAATTTCGGTGACCTATTAGATGAAGAAGAGGGTGGGGGCACAAATACAAATATCTTTCCCCAGGCTCGATTTATGTTATTCATTTCTTTCCTACGCTAAAGAGCAGACTTATTGGTGGGCGATTCATTGTCATTCGTGCTATATGTGTCAATGTATATCAAACCCTAACAATGTACGAACATATATATTTCGCTAAAAAGGACACATATTTTCAGAAAGATGAGGTGGGTTAATCGTCAAAATTTAGATGGGATATATAGTTTCCAATCGCACAGTGTTGTTGACCCTAACATTGTACATCATAATGTCAGCTTACTGCAACATTGGCTCAGATAGACTTGATTTATTACATCTTTTGTGTTTTTCTCTAATTTTAGAAATTTTTACTAACCTGCTCTGATAAAACGTTTGGTTCATATTTGAAATTGTATCTTTAGCACTTCCGCCGAAAGAAAACGTCAAAAACGTTGTAACGAAATATTATCAATATCACAGAGTAGTGGTAATCATTCTCTAAAGTTCGGTGTGTTATACACGCTGCAAAGAAAAGAGCTTGTGCAGACGATACCATACGACTAATTAAAATTGACCGATTTCATTAAAAAAAATACGTGGATAAGAAGAAAGCTTGAAGCGCACAAATGTGTAGTCTTTTGAGAACATTGATTTGTATAGGCCTACCTCCGTGTTCACCACCACAATGATCAATAGGCTCTTGTTAGATTACGATCTTAGCAGGAAATAAATCTTATACCTTGGGATCAATAACGTGTTGTTACATTATCGCTGAATGAATTGCGTTATTCTTCGGAAATTGGCTAAACCAGAAACGATAGACTGAGTAAACGTGACCATTATTAGAAATAAGTTCTACTAATTTATTGAAGCTGGCGAAGGCTGATTGCCTTCATAAGATATGTTCGTTGATTGTCATAACCTATATTTATTTTTCCTGTTTTGTTCTGTTGCCGTTAATAGTTAATTTGTTTGTTGAATTAGGGGCTTAGAATATGCTGCATTTGTACCATATTTACAATGCAGTGTAATTGCTCATAGACACGTTATCGTTTTGCATGCATTCAATTGCAGATAGGCTTCGTGCGAACAATTATTAGAACAAAGAAATTGTGCCACAGCGTTGTGTGTTCACTTGAGAAAAGTAATAAATTGTTAATTAAGTCCCTCACAATGAAAAGACAATTATACATTGCAGGGGATATGACATGTCAGAATAACAACTGGTGTTCGTCAGACTTCTATTCTGAGATCTCTATACTATAATTAAAGATAACACAGTTCCGTTTGGCTTGATGAGATTTGGTCTTAAGGCAGAGTGGTTATAAGGAAATAATGTTTAGCTTGACCTGTAGGGTGTGGGCACAAACATAGATGATTGTGGCTTCATGTATTATCAGAGACTGTGGGGTGTTGTCACAATTAGACTAATTACTGGATGAACGTCTCTGTGGAATGTATCACACGGGTTGTGATGCCACGCATTTGCACTGAAAATGGTTAGGCTCCATAAAAAATGCCTTGTTTCCCATCACCACCCGCCCCGATTTATTTTTAATTTTTTATTTCTTTCTCACCTGCCTTGTTGATGTTTCTTTTGGTATGAAAATGAGGCTTAACTGCATGACTCTGGTTTGCACCAGCGACTGTTGTGGCGCGCTATGAATGCTTGTTGCGGATACTTGACTGTTTTGTGTGTGGATGATACTGCAGATGTTTATCTAGCCATCCTTTCCAAGACTGTAATAATAATTCTGTTACATTTTTTATCTGTAATTGAACCTCGTTGAAGGTCTTTCAATGAAAAGTATCTTTGCTGTAATCAAGGCGACATGTCTGTCGGCGTGATATTGTTGCGCTGTTTGCAATTTTATGGTTGTAATCTCATTTTCGTTCTGTGTATAAATTTCTAGTCGTATAAAAATGTATAGTACTAATACAGGAACACAATATCTGCAGCATAATGCCATTGTCACGGTATAAATGTATAGTTGATATTCATTTCCCGTTGAAGAACTTACGTCTTTCTATTCCTCAGTGATATAGTTTCTAGCTAAAATTCATAGCGTCTCCTTTCCCTCAACGCTATGCCAACGACAAATACATTTCCCTGGTGGTAACTCGAACATCTCTATGGCGCACTTATTACCTTTGCGCCCTATTGGACCTTCATTAACTTGAGAAAAAGGGCCGCCATGAATAAAAATACCATAATCGATGTTGTGATCATCATCCCCTGTATACACGGGGTCTATTATGTCGGAAATGCCCATCTTCTTGACCCTCGATTTCAGGTGATTTTGAGGCTCCATAGGGATAATTTTAACGTCTGTAATTAATTTATGACCGACGAATGGCCATTTAGTCTGCCATTTCTGTATTTTTATTCATGGCGGCCCATTTTCTAAGCGATCCAAATATTCGATCGCCGGAAGTGATTTTTTAGTCCCAAAATGGATGCTTGATCGTAAAAATTGGATCGTACGCCCCTCTGCAATGACGAGAAAAACCGGCTCGATCGAAAACATTAGATCGCGGAAGTGAGAGAAAAGCACGATATATCCGATTATCTCCCCTAGTTCACAACGTAAAAATTGCCGCGATAATTATAGTCATTGCATTGTACATTAATAAGATAAATTTGTTTATAAGAAATCTGATTCACCCATAGCCCTACATAACGTAATACATTATTTTTTGGAAGAAAACGAGATGAACTATATAATATTAAACTTCGACAAAGAAATTTCACCATACTGATTTGGTTTTATTAAAAGTCCGATGTGACAAAATATCATAAAGAATGATACATTAATCGGGTGAACAATTTGGTGAATTAAGCTCCTTAAAATGTTCGTAATTTGAAGAAATTTGATAGACGAATAAGGACTTCGTTATGATATCAAACCACACATTATTATATTACATATTTGTATGACATTTATATAACAAATTTGATACATGGCATTCGACGGATGTTGATCGCGATTGTTAACTTATTTGTCAACCGTATATGCTAAACCCCTAGGTGTCCCCCCATCTTCCTGTCTGACCTACTCTGTATATTGATCGTGCGTAACGCACGTGGGCCCCCCGTCTGCCCAGGAAGGGTGAGAGCTCAAAGTCGGTTGCATACAGAAACCTGCCTTGCGATGTATACTATTATAAAATGCGTGGAGTCAAATCTACTTTCCCGCAGCGCGGCCTTCCTCTGTTATAGAATTTATTGTAACTTACCATGTGCTTTGCATTGTTTATATGCATGTATTCAGTGCATTCTGTAAAACCTAGAGTGGTGTGTCCGATGTCTGCGATTGATAATAATAATTTAATAAACGGATGATATATGGAAGGACAATGATAGAATTGTTCCTCTGTTAGGGGCCTACTTGTCCCGGTCACGGCTTCAGTGTTTTGTCGCCACCTATTATTATCTTAAATTATCTGAAATCGTTGAATGCTGTAAAATAGATAACTGTCAATTGATCTTTGTTTATATAAGAAAATACTTGTGTTGGCTTTTTTTTGTTTCAAGTCATTTTCGCTGGCTATTCAAAATCCGCCGTTGATACCGACCGGTTCGATAAAAATGCTGTTGTCAAACAATCACAGTGCTAAAAGCCTTCAAAGCCAAGACAGAACAAGTTTGAATGAGGGTGTTGTGAAAATTATATACGGGACAAACAGGGGCCACACATTAATTAACACAAAACCCATAATACTGCAACGTTATTTTGAAACCCCCAATCGCCTCTTGCTGGTGAATGGCGCATCCCCACGCAGAGCTGAATCCGGGCTTCAGAAGGGGCAAGGTATTCCCCAGGCAGTCACTTCTATGTTGTTACACACGATCTCATTTGCATATGAATAAGTGTCATTTCTAGTCTGGGTGAAACTTGCATGCTGCACGTGATGCAGTCCAGATTCCCCCTGTGGACTTTCGTATTGGACCCTTCTATCTTGATTTAACAGGGAGTACTAGTGTAATTTCCTCTGCTGGTAACCTAACCCTCCCGCACACCCCTATCTTGACTTTGGATTCTTCCATTTGATGTCGATTTCTCTGAAGGACAAGCTGAGAAGCGTGGCAAGATCATTAAAACAAATATGCTCACAGCTGGACATGCTAAAAATAAACTAAACACTTCATTTGCAAGACTATCCCACACCAGACACCTCCAGGTAAATGTGAATACATATTGTTACACTGGTGAGAGGAGTTAGGACTCAAAACAATGTAGCCATTGACAATTTAAATATCAAAGGAGAGTCTGTCAAGACTTGGAAAGTAAGGGGCCCTGAGGGGTTATACTATTACGCCCTGCCATGTGAACACCTCAATCATTTCAAGTTTGTTTCATATAAAGTGGACTTTACTGATGGTAATAATAATAAATATACCAGCAAGAGGCAATTGAAGGGGGTTTTGGTGTTAATGTGTGGAGCCTGTTTGTCCCGTATATAATTTTTACAACACCCTCATTCAAACTTGTTCTATCTTGGCTTTGAAGGCTTTTATCGGAAGAAAAGGAATGGAATATCTTATGTAGCATTGTGATCTTTCACGAGCGCTGAATTGAAGGGTCGACAACAGCATTTTTATCGAACCGGCCGGTATCAACGGCGGATTTTGGATAGCCAGCGAAAATGACTTGAAACAAAAGAAGCCAACACACGTATTTTCTTATAGAAACCTGGGACGAGTATAATATTCGTCCCAGTAGAAACAAAGATCAATTAACAGCTCTCTATTTTACAACATTCAACAATTTCAGCTAATTTAACATAATATCTCCAGGTGGCGACAAAACACTGAGCCGTGACGGGGGATAAGTAGGCCCCTAACAGAGAAACATTTCTATCATTATCCTTCCATATATCATCCGTTTATTATTTTGAAAACGTCCAGCGACACAGGATTTTGAAGAAAAAGAACGCGAAACGCGACTCGGGTGGTATAGCAATTTACGTGCGGTCCCACTTGGTGGATAAAAATTACGTGGTGAAAGTTGAAGATGATGACATAATTTGGATAAAACTGTCCAGTGCCTCGATTGATCAATCCGAAGACATATTTTTGTGTCTGTGTTATGTTTTACCTGAGGGGTCGAGCAGGCAACCTTTCGTTCAGTCCAGCGTTTTTGACCGAATAGAGCATCAATTAGTGAGATTGGATCAGCAGAACTGTAAAATAATTGTTTGTGGTGATTTTAACGCTCGGACTGGTACTGATACAGACTATGTAATCGATGATGTGTGCCGTGACATCGTTGTCCCAGATGATTACATCCCAGATCGCCCGTTGCCACGCGCTTCACAAGATGGCGCAAACAAAAATGCGAATGGCAACCGACTGTTGGACTTTTGTAAAATGACTGGTCTCCGCATTGCAAACGGACGATGCGGGGCTGACAATAATGTTGGGAAATTTACCTGTATAACACATCAGGACAGAGCCTGGTTGACTACGTTCTGATGAAAGATAATGACTTAAAATGTATAAAGGATTTTGATGTCGGGGACCCTAACATATTATCTGATCACTGTTTAATACATTTTTCATTTAGTGTAATATGTGATAAAGAAAAATGCAATTCAGATAATGATGAAGCTTATTTAGATTGTCCCCATAAGTATGTTTGGGAAGAAAGTAGGAGTGACCAATTTTTGAATAATTTACACTCGACCAATATAAAAGAGAAGTTGAATAATTTCATGGAGGACCTGAATAAGGACATCTCTGTTGATGATATTGATGCCAAGGTCAAAACATTTGCAAATATCTTAGAAGAATGTGGCACACCTTTTGTCAAACACTGTTTTTTGAATAGAAATATTAATGATAAGGGTGACGCACCATGGTTTGATGCCCGATGCAATGTAAAACGAGAATATTTTTATGAGAAGTTAAATTTATACAGGGGCAATAACTCCGTAGAAAACAGAGAAAACTTGGTTAAGGCAAGATCTGAATATAAGTCCTTGTTACGGAAATGTAGAGTGGAATACAATGATGTGCAAACTGATAAACTTATACAAGTACGTTATAAAAATGCAAGAGAATATTGGAAACTTCTAAAGGGTGCAGCAAATTTGCCAAAAAGCAACCTGACTGTTTCCGACTTTGAAAGATATTTTAAAGCCGTTAATAACCCAAATGACCATTTCTTTAATCCTGATGAAGACGCTTGTTTTCTTTATGAACGTTATGTACAGGGCGAAACTCAAGTTATGTTTGCAGAACTGGACTCTGAAATTTCCGTGAATGAAATTATCGGTGCTGTAAGTCAGTTGAAGCACAACAAATCTGCCGGTCCTGATACGATTCTAAACGAATTTCTTAAAAAAGGTCAGGATGTACTTTTGCCTGTTCTTGAAAATTTATTTAATGTGATCTTCCATAAAGGATATTTCCCCAGTGAGTGGTCTCTAGGTTATGTCATACCGCTCCATAAGAAGGGTAGCTACAATGAAGCGGAGAATTATAGGGGTATTACTTTATTGAGTAATATTGGAAAACTGTTTACCCGAATTTTGAACAATCGTTTAAATGCCTGGGCAGAGGATTATTCTGTCTATATTGACGCCCAGTCTGGATTTCGTAAAGGGAAAAGTACAGTTGATAGTATATTTGCATTGCACGGAATTATCTCTCATCTGCTAAATAATGGTCAAAAATTATACTGCGCTTTTGTCGATTTTACAAAGGCGTTTGATTATGTTGTTCGTGAAAATTTATGGTTCAAGTTACTCAAAGTGGGAGTTAGAGGAAAAATTCTGAAAATACTTAATAGCATGTATCAAGCTGTGAGGTCCAGAGTTAAATATCAAAACATGTTAAGTGAGGATTTCTATTGCTGCACAGGTGTACGCCAAGGGGAATGTCTGTCGCCGTTCCTCTTTGCTATGTACTTAAATGATATTGAAGATGAATTTTATCTGAAAGGGGCTGATGGTATAAACATTGGAGACTTAAAAGTCTTTTTATTATTGTACGCAGATGATATTGTAATATTTGCTAAAGGAGTGGAGAGTTTACAAATTGGTTTAAATACTCTCCACAGCTATTGCTCGGTATGGAGGCTAAAAGTGAACATCAGTAAATCAAATATCATGGTTTTTAAAAAGGGTGGACGTTTGCCGAAAGATTTGCACTTTGCATATGGTAACGAAAGAATTGCGATCGTAAATAAATTTACATATTTAGGTATTGTTTTCACTACTGGGGGTGCATTTGCAAATACTCAGTTAACTCTTGCTGGGCAAGCACAAAAAGCGATATTCAAATTGGAGAAATACTTGAGCAAATTCGGTGATATTGGTCCAAAACATCGCTTAGAATTATTCGACAAATTAATCAGTCCAATACTTAATTACGGCGCAGAGGTGTGGGGGTTTGTAAATGCACCACAGATTGAACGTGTCCATTTACAGTTCTGTAAGAAAATTCTTGGTGTTAAGCAGTGTACTCAAAATGATTTTATTTATGGAGAGCTTGGACGTTGTCCAATGAACATCAATCGATACATCTTAATTGTCAAATTTTGGCTAAAAATTCTGAAATCCAGTAATACTAGCATTGTACATTGTGTATACTCAGCTTTAAGGAGGGACCTGCTACAACGGCGTAGAGTTAATTGGACATATCTACTCAGAGACTTGCTTAGCAATTTGGGAGTTTTCTATGCTTGGGAATTTGAAACAGTAGGAAACGAAACTGTGTTTCTTTCTTTAATAAAACAGCGCATGACTGACAATTTTGTTCAAAATTGGCAATCCCGCTTAGCTGAATCCAGTAGGGCAAGATTATACGGGAAATTTTGTGTTTATAAATTTCAGTCTTATCTGGAAAATATATGCGTATGGAAGCTTAGAACGGCCGTAACAAAATTGAGAACCTCCTCACACAGATTGCATATTGAAGTTGGTAGATGGAGAAAACCAGTTAAAACTCCTTTGGAAGAACGTAAATGTACACTGTGTAACGCCATCGAAGATGAATATCACTTTGTTTTGATTTGCAGTAGGTATGCAGATTATCGTGAAAAGTACATTGATAAATACTATTGGAATAATCCTACGAGGGATAAGTTTATTAGATTACTTAGCTCTGAATGTGTGTACATTAATAGAAAGCTTGCATTGTTTGTTGATAAAGCTTTTAACCTGAGAGATGCATTGGTAGACGTAATATGACAACCTGGCGTACTTTCTCCCGTCAATAATGTATTTATCATGTTGTGGGATGCCCCAGAGCCGCCATCAAATGTTTGTACAGATTCTACATGTATGCTCATAGGCCGGTAGGCCTACTGCAAATAAAGTTCATATATATTAAACAAAATCGCAGACATCGGACCCTTAGTTAAAGAACAAATCGGCAACCATTTAATTCCCGCAGTGAGCGGCTATTGGTCTCAGCATAATTTTTCACAATATTTGCAAGACCGTCACACGTTTGTTTCTTGAATTCGCAAAAAGAATATGTCTATCGTTTTTAATATAATAGAAATAATTTGACACTCGCGCAACTATTATGTTTTACACGAAGTTGTTTTTATTTACCATTCAGGAATATATGCTGTTTAGATTTGGTTTAGGTCACATTAACAACTCCATTTTGCGTATGCGTCGATACTGCCGATCTCGCGCATAATGTTGCGTATCTGTTCATATTCATTCTAGCTATTGCCGACCGTGTGCGATCGAATTTAAGTTAGATCGTCTCATTTTAGAATTTGTGGGTGATTGTAAATCAGTTAGAATATCCGATCGTAAATCTCCCGAAAAAATGGGGTCGATCGTAAATCGAAAGATGATCGTATATATGGATCGCTTACCGTATCACTATCTTAATAACTGTGGATTCTTGAATGAACTAACTAAATCGTGAATAAAAATAAAAAAGGACCGCCCGTCCGACTTTTTGAAAAGTCAGTGATCGGAAACAAGGCATTTTTTTTTATGGGGACTTAATGGATCAACACAGCATTGTGTCAACGTCAGTTATAATATAGGCCCTACGAGGCAAACATGTGTTCGCATCTTATATGTCACAAATAACGTCATGCCAATTCCGTGACTGGCACTCAAGTATAATCGACTTAGAGGTTTCACTGAATATTCCTGAAACTTACAGACTTTGAGCATGTTCACCTGCTATTTGTGGGATGAAATAATAATTTTGTCAGATTTGTGAGGAATTTGAATTTGCCATTTCCACCATCAGTTTCAATGTACCATGGACCCTCATGTATTTAATTGGATTTATTTTGTGAAAGGCATCCTTTCTGAAGTAGGATGTTCTCATCTCTGGGAAAACCAGGGGTGTAGCCTCTATACGTAACAAAGTGCATCGAGACTCTCTTTTTCAATTCAGAATTGGTGCCCATAAACTGCAAATAGAAAGGGGAAGGTACCATAACGTTCCAGAATGTGATAGAGTGTGTACCTCTTGTAATGTTTTGGAAGACGAATGTCACTTTTTACTTGATTGTTCAAGATTCTGTGAGCAAAGGAAAATATTATTTAGTGCGATTGAGCCTTTCGTACCGTTGCATACAACCACCCCCTCTGCTCAAAAGATGAAAAATATTTTGGTATCTACCTTTAAGCCAGTTGTAGAAGCTACAGCAAAATATGTACATGATTGTTTTCTGTTGCTGGGAGATAATGGGACAATCAGATAGTGGGGTCATATGTATATGTGTTACATTATGCATTAAGTTATACCCCTGCTGCCAATTAATGGTTCAGAATATTGGTTCTAATTTATATTTAGGCGAAAACGTTGAATCAACAGTGCTTTGTTGCCATATGGATGCCAATGTGCTGGCCAATGTCATTTAGTGCTTTCTGTTTACCGTACCATAGTTTGTTTTAAAAATGTAATATATGTTTTTATGTATATGTTATATGTATATGTGTGTCTTTAGCCTTCGGGCATAATTGAACAATAAATGATCTCTCTGTATATCAACTAGTCCTAGAGTTTTGAGTAGATGTTCGTGAAACTTCAATGGTTTATAACATGTTTCGAAGATGTGCACCTGTTATTTTTGAGAGAAAATATTCATTTTTATCAAATTTATCAGGAGTTGGAATTTGCCATTTTTCCTCATTAATTTCTGTGTATACCATAATCTTGTATAATCAACTAGTTCCACCGTTTTGACAGGTGATCATTGAACCTATAGTGGGATTGCTTACTTTGAAGTTACCATGATATGGACTTTTTTCTCGTCAATTTTTTTAAAGTGGTATTCATTCACTAATTATATGTTCTCCAATTTGTAACACACCTGAATTCTAATGTTCAATGGTCATGTTTTTTTTGGATGATCTGGAACAGATCAGCATTAACATCTGAAAGGTCCCTGTTCATTGCATAGCTGTTTGCGTCCATAGCAAACTTCCCATATCAATGGAATTAATAATTGCTTTATCTTGTTTTCCAATGACATGGGTTTTCACATGTTAAATCTTGTTCTCTCTCATATTTTGCCAAGTTCCATTAGTGAATAGCTCCATTAGTGAATAGCAATTGGGAATCAAAATAAGTGTTTTGTTTGGGGCATGAAAGGCACATAATGACAGACATCTGGCACTTCCGCCATTATGGTTTTGACAACACTGCCCAAGAGTTGTACCTGCGATACAATATACTAATATCCCATATATCTTCACATCATTTTAATCCCCATTGACAGTCACTCAGTTAAGATGTATCTCCACCCAATTTCATATGTAAACATATGGGCAGTGGGTTCTGAAAGAAACTTATCGATTTAGAATCAAAAGTTCAAACATCATGGCTTCAAGAACAGAAAGTTCATACACGGATTCTGTAGCTCTATTCCAGGTACCTTTTTCAAAACTCAAAGTTGGTTAAAACTTTTACAGGATCGAAAAATGCCTACATATTTTAGGAGCATAAAATTGAATATGAAAATGGTAGCTAGGATAAAAGGGGCCAGTGTTGCTACAATGTAACAGGTATGTCGTCCAGGAACTAAACATACTTTAACATTCCAATCTGATATTTCAGGCCTGCTTTATGCATCCTTTACATATAGGTTCTCTAACCAGATTGTTATTTCTCATGATATTATAGACATTGCTTGGATACACATTGAGTACTTACAGATCACAGTTTAAACTATTCATAATTGACATATACATGTGTGTATTGTCTATTATAGGATGGGCGGACTGCTTTGCACTATGCTGCTTCATATGCCAGAGATGATGTTGTCAAGGTGCTCATTAATCACAAGGCAGATGCCACCATACCAGGAGGGGTGAGTATTCATACAAACAGCTAGTGGTAGATCTATTTCATTCCAGTATTATAGGTTAGCTACATGTATTAAAGTTATTTAGGCCTCGGTATTTCAAATCGACACTCGAGCAGAAGGATCAGTCGTGGAGAATGATGTATGAACTAACATCTGTCCATATAACTTGATCATGGGATCAAACTTCCCACTCGAGAGAAAGCAATACATCCCAACAAAGCCTTCTTAAGAGTGGGCATTTTCATCCGTTGATCAAGTTAAATTGGATTCTTTTTCCCATATAATTTACATCATTATGAATAAATATATAATATGTAATACATATGTGAGTAAATATATCAATAACAGTCTGAGATAAATCATGAGTGCAGCTTATTTCGAGCATCGTGATTCATCAGCTTACGTCACATGCACTCATCCCATATCGTATGTGTCCCCTACACGTATTTGGGATGCCGTATGAGCTTTAAACTGTATTATATGGGAAAATTGTTATAACTCAACTGGGTACATCGATTGTCAGATCAGCACATATACTGAATGTTTAATGGTTCCAGTTTGCATAATTTTATCACAGTTAAATAGTCTATATCCATGCTTTCCAATGTGTCACCAACCAGATTTCTATAGCTGAACAAGTATTTAGGAGTATAACATTTTCAGACTTTAATCATTTATTGTGAGTCCTAAGGAAACATCTGATGCCATGAATTAACTTGTGTTGCTCTATCAATGCTACAAACTAAAAGAAGAGCTATGGGCCCATTCAAGAGGAATTTGTTCAGGCCATGCAAGAGAAAGTATATTTGAGCTTAAACAACTGCAAACATGTGTAGATTGAAGTACTTTCACATCTGGACATGCATCCGTTTTATAGCCAGTGAAAACTACTTATTAATAGTATTATTTTCTCTGAAACCATTAACCTGTCCTTTAAATGTTTACAGTGACATCAAAAAGGAAAAGAGATATTTTGACCTTACTCAATGTAAAGGTCTTTAAACTTCTATGTAATTGCCGTTAAATGTTGATTCGTAGTCTTGATCAGTCTTTTTAATAGCCATGGGTTTTTGTATTTTGTAGTCCAATTATGCATTAATAGCCATATTACTATTATCAATTTGAAATTTTGATATGGATTTAACTGAATTTATTGTTATCAATAAGACAAATGCCCATTTAAAAATGTAAAAATAATCTAATGAAAACAATTGATATCAATTGTTAGCTACAATTGGCTATATATATAGAACTCTGCATTGGGTTAATTAAAAAAAAAGAACCATGGAGGTCAAAAGGTCAAATGTTGATGTTCCCCCAAAATTGGAAAATCATTGAAAATTGTGTCGGTGGTATAATTGTGTTGGTGGTATAATTGTGTTGGTTGTATAATTGTGTCGGTGGTATAATTGTGTCGGTGGTATAATTCTGGGATAAGTTGAAGGATGTGGATTGGGATCAATATTGAAGGAAAAATGAAATCTGTGAATTTAAAGGCTAAATTCACCAAAGAGATCAGAGTACATTCATTACTGTACACTGGGCACTAGGTGGCCGAGTGGTCTAAGGCGCTTCCCTGATGACCGCTAATCTCACACCGCTGAACCGGCATGGGTTCGAGCCCAGCTGGTCCATTTGTGAAAGTTTGTCAGTTACTTGCCGAAGGGCGGTGGTTCTCTCCGGGTACTCCGGCTTCCTCCACCAACCAAACTGACTGTCCCCATTGAGTGTGACATTAAGCCAAAATTCCCTTCCCTCATTACTGGACATACACCCTTTACAGTAAAACACACTTGTAGTATAAATGGTATAAACCTGTTGATTTAAAGGATAAGGTCACCAAAGAGATCAGAGTACATTCACTACTGGACATAAATCTCTTTTTATGGCCAGTAAAACACACTTGTAGTATAAATGGTATATTCTCTCTCCAACCTTAACTTAATATGACCATTAAATGTTTACACTGCCATTTTTGACAAGTCCATGAAAAAGCCTTTAAAATTTTGTTTCGTCGCCATTAAATGATGATTCATGACCTTGATCTGTCTTTTTAATGGCGTGGATTTTTGCATTTAATTTTTTTCAATTTGGAATTTTGTCATCGATTTAACTGAATTTATTGTCATCAATAAGAAAAAAAATTCCAATTAAAAATCTAAAATAATCAAATGATTTTTATAGCAATCTACAATTGGTATATGCATTATCCAATTATCATTATTTAATTGTGTGTGTATCTTGAAGTCTTAGAGACTATTGTTCTCACTTGTCATTGGAAACTGGATTGTATCTCATTAAACATTCATTAACACCAACTCAGATAACCATTTCTTGTCCTGGATTTTCTCTATTTTACTAATATGATGCTATCCAGCTATATACTGAATACCCAGTAATACAAATAAGGCTATATCCAATATCGTTCATGGCCATTATATAGGACATTTTCATAGCACCATTCTTGAGCTAATCTGTCAATTGAATGGTTGATATTTTAATGGTGCGTTGTTGGACAAATAATGACCATGAATGAACTAATTGACAGTGTCATTAAATTTCAGTGACACTACTAATTTAAACCAATTTAATTAATTATAATGGTTTAATGCCCATTAATTGAAGTTAATCCCCATTAATTAATGTAATTGACCATTAACTTCTCAGGCCAGTCTGTTAAAATTTAAGGTTCATAAAACACTCATTAAATTATTATCCTATAAAATATTTGTAATTCCCATTGATGCTCATTCATTTCATTTATGGACATTAAATTTAAATAACATATTTCAATAGTTTTCAGAGAATTGATTGGCATTAAATATCCACTTATTAATAGATATTTGATGGAATTGTGATGGATTTTTCAGAAGATTTTGATGGGATTTTAATGAATATCAGGTACTGGCTTTGTCTTGGTCATTATTGATGTCTCTCAAACCATTTGAATTCTCTGGAATCATTTTCATGATTTGTGTTCAATATGTTTATGAAACCAAACTTGGTTGGTTCTACCTATGTATCTCACAGTACTAACTCTGGTTCAGTATAGAGTAAAATATGAAGAGTCAAAACACCATGTACATGTATTAACTGTCAATACTTGTATTACCTTGGAAACAGTAACAATATTATTACAGTTTTGTCTCTATAACAGGATTTCCTGTTCCATTTTCTGTTATTAAATATTAGTAAATAAAAACAATCACAGAATTATGTTTATATTCCTTTCTCATCTTTCCCATGGTTTCCGCCAGACTAAATGTGAAATGACGTGATGGCGTAGATATATGACGCGCTAACAATTAAGACCATTCCCTCCGGCTGTACATGTGAACAGCATTTCATGTCAGAAGTTGGACTCTTTATTCAATGTCAGCAGAACTGGAAGAAACCAGTTATTGATAAGAGAAAAAATGATGATGATATTTGTGTGAAGTTATAATGAATAAAGCCGGGCCTAATGTGTTTTTCTTGTCCTACAGCTGTGTTGAGCTGTTTCTGCTGGCCCCCTCTCAGTGTGCTCTACCTAAGTATGACTCTACTGTCAATACAAGTCTCTGTGTGCTTATTGAACTGCCATCGTCATTTGAAGCACAGATCAATTTATTCCATATCGATGCGAAGTAATTGCCCGTCAAATTCCATCTCAACCCTCAATGGATCGATTGCCTTTCTGTTATGATTTCTATTAATTGCTTTTCTGTTATGTTCTCTATATTTTCACAAACACTAGACGCCAGTTATCTGGACAAGGATTATTACCTGTGTCTTTTACCTTTTGTATTTGTCTACCGGAGAGAAGGGAAATAATTGTTTCTGGCGTGACCAAATCATTTCATTACTTGACCCACGGGATGCCAGTATTCTGGCCATCTTAACAGAACCACTTCATGCTCGTGACTTTTCTTCTGATCAATACAGATTTTCTGTTGACAGAAATAGAAATCACTGACCAGTATAAGTAAATATCAATAATGGTAATTGCTCTTCGTAATTTATTATCATTAGAAAATGGGAGGTCCCACCAATGTATATCCAGTTACAAGAAACCTCAATGCAGGCAATAGTCTGAATCACTGCATACTCTTCCACTCTGCAATTATACATAGTAGGAAAGGAAGATCACCTTCTTACAAAATACTGGTACTTGTGTATATATATCTGTATTCATCGCCCATCTTATCAATGTATATATATACTAAGCATAGGGAATATGCAGAGTTACAACTGAATAATGCATAACATAAAAGTGCAGATTATAATGAAGTAGAAATATAGGTTCAGAAGACAGAAAATTGAAGCTTTGATAGAAATTTGTAGATTTTTTATTAGAAACAGTGGTAGACCCCATATTTTACTTAATTATGATATATTATTTACCTGTTTCCTAATCAAAAAGGTGACATTTCCAGGGCCCAAGATGCCACCTAAATTCCACACTATTTACTGGTATCGGGATCTAAAAAAAGAAATATGGAAAAGTCACAAATTCAGGCCAACATTGGTATGTTTTTGCCAGATATGATGATAAATTTCATTAAAAATTTGGTATTTTTTCCGATGCCCGGGTCAACTGAGGACCTATCAACTGATAGCTCATCTATAATATTACCACCATCCCCCCTAACCCCCCTAACCCCCCTAACCCCCAACCCAAATTACACAGAACAATTCAGTGGCACAGTTGTACCTCAATCCTGTAATGTTAATATATCAGAAGGAAAAGTATTGCCTAATAAGCTGATCCCAGGGAAACCAAAACATTATTGAAAGTTTTATTGAGAATCAGGTAGATTAACTTGTGTAAATCCCATAAACCAACATCACATGTATATTATTTATAAACACAAGGCACTGACACACAGTTTGATTAAAAATATAAACACTTAGTTATGTACAATGATCTAAAATAACTTTGAAAATCAAAGCACCACTTCAAAAATATATGACCAAGCATATACATTGCAACAAAGTGTTTGGGTTTAACTTCAAATCAATTGTGTGGATCCAAGACAAGAAAATCTTTAATCATGTTAAATTGCCCAAACCCATACCTTTGGAGACATGTATAACATGTGTTCTAACCCCATACATGTTGTTCCATTCAAATTAAGTAAACAGTGAGCAGTTATCAGTAGTTTCTGTTTAGTGAGCTTTTCAAGAGACATTCTATGGGTTATCATTAGTTTCTATATAGTGAGTTCTTTGGGAGACATTCTAGAGGTTATCTGTATAGTTTCTATAAGGGTGAGTTCTTTGAGAGACATTCTAGATGTTATCTGTAGCTTCTATAAGGGTGAGTTCTTTGAGATATTTTCTAGAGGTTATCATTAGTTTGTATAAGGGGGAGTTCTTTGAGAGACATTCTAGAGGTTGTCAGTAGTTTCTATAAGGGTGAGTTCTTTGTGAGGCATTCTAGATGTTATCTGTAGTTTCTATAAGGGTGAGTTCTTTGGGAGACATTCTAGAGGTTATCTGTAGTTTCTATAAGGGTGAGTTCTTTGGGAGACATTCTAGAGGTTATCAGTAGTTTCTATAAGGGTGAGTTCTTTGAGAGGCATTCTAGAGGTTATCAGTAGTTTCTATAAGGGTGAGTTCTTTGAGAGGCATTCTAGAGGTTATCTGTAGTTTCTATAAGGGTGAGTTCTTTGGGAGACATTCTAGGTGTTATCAGTAGTTTCTATAAGGGTGAGTTCTTTGGGAGACATTCTAGAGGTTATCTGTAGTTTCTATAAGGGTGAGTTCTTTGAGAGACATTCTAGAGGTTATCAGTAGTTTCTATAAGGGTGAGTTCTTTGAGAGACATTCTAGAGGTTATCTGTAGTTTCTATAAGGATGAGTTCTTTGGGAGACATTCTAGAGGTTATCAGTAGTTTCTATAAGGGTGAGTTCTTTGAGAGGCATTCTAGAGGTTATCAGTAGTTTCTATAAGGGTGAGTTCTTTGAGAGGCATTCTAGAGGTTATCAGTAGTTTCTATAAGGGTGAGTTCTTTGAGAGGCATTCTAGGGGTTATCAGTAGTTTCTATAAGGGTGAGTTCTTTGAGAGGCATTCTAGGGGTTATCAGTAGTTTCTATAAGGATGAAGTTTTTTTTTAAAGGCATTCTAGGGGTTATCAAGGGATTGTATGAGGGCTTTTTGATGGATATTCTAGAGGTTATCAGCAGTTAACAATTAACAAATTAATGGTGGATAATTAATTTCTTTGTGTATTAGCTGGTGATAATAATTCTGCTATACACTGTAGAATATACAGCATTTTCAAACCAAATGAATAGGAGAAAGTCTTCAGCTAATAAACAAAGAACTTGGTATCCATAATTAATTTGGTTTCTATAAGGCTGCCCTGGTAACCATGAAGTACCAAACATCAATTTTATTTCCCTTCTGTTGATTCTAAACTAATTATCGGTATGTAGACTTATTTTGACTGTTTATTCTCCTCCATGCCGTAGTCAATGATTACTAATAATAGTACGTCATAATTCCCTGTAAATGATTACTAATAATAGTACGTCATAATTCCCTGTAATTTCACCTCACCACTGATGAGGACTATAATTGCATAACTGGGTAAACATGAGAAATCAATTACATTCATAATGTTTCATAGATTGTATTTGGATTAATCTGTTTGGTCAGCCCCTATGGTGTTCTCTGCTATTCACTGGGTGTCATTAGAAATAGTAGATGGTAACACTTGATGCATGTTGAAGGCCATGTATCATTCATTCAACAGTTCATAGTGTTTCTATGGCTTCTTTGTATTCATTTAGATGTCATTAGAAATCACTTTATGCCAATTATTGGACTTATTAATGTACCTGGTGCCTCTCATGCATATACTATGTACGAGTATATGCATATAAACCATATGTGTACACTGGCCTAGTTTTTTCGACCCCCAAACTCATACTGCTCTACCAAGTATAAAGCAGCGTTACATGAAACGTCTTTATGGATGACACTGGATGATTGATTTGATGCAATAACCAAGGGATATCCAAATGCTCAGTGGCGGACTATACCAAATATCATTTCTTCATTATAAAGTCAGTTGCGCACAATGCAACACTGAGAGAGAAGGTTAGTCATCACAGGGACAATCCACGGGAGTTATACCACCTATGGGCCATCATAGCATCGGCGTGTTGAGCCAATGTCGTGGGTTCGAATCCCGCTGACAACCCATTTATTCTTTCTCTCACAAAAATCATTTCATATGTATATATGCTCATTGGTGTGCTATGCGCCATACCAAATATCATTTCTTCATGAAAAAGCCAGTTGCACACAAATGCAACACCGAGAGAGACGGTTGGTCGTCACAGGGACAATCCACGGGAGTAATACCTATGGACCATCATAGCTCCGCCGGTAGAGCTGCGGCGCTTTGAGTGGGTTGAATCCCGCTGAGAACCAATTCCTTCTTTCGCTCTCAAAAATCATTTCATAACCAAATATGTTTGCAACTGTTTTAAAAATAGCGCTCCTGGGTCCTTATAGTACTAATTTATATGCTTTCCTGATAGTGATACTGATAGTGATAGGCCTACTGATAGTGATACTGATAGTGATAGACCTACTGATAGTGATAGTGATAGGCCTACTGATAGTGATAGGCCTACTGATAGTGATAGGCCTACTGATAGTGATAGGCCTACTGATAGTGATAGTGATAGGCCTACTGATAGTGATACTGATAGTGATAGGCATACTGATAGTGATAGGCCTACTGATAGTGATACTGATAGTGATAGGCCTACTGATACTGATAGTGATCTAGGCCTACTGATACTGATAGTGATAGACCTACTGATACTGATAGTGATCTAGGCCTACTGATAGTGATACTGATAGTGATAGACCTACTGATAGTGATACTGATAGTGATAGACCTACTGATAGTGATACTGATGGTGATAGGCCTACTGATAGTGATACTGATGATGATAGGCCAACTGATAGTGATACTGATAGTGATAGGCCTACTGATAGTGATACTGATAGTGATAGACCTACTGATAGTGATACTGATGATGATAGGCCAACTGATAGTGATGCTGATAGTGATAGACCTACTGATAGACCTACTGATAGTGATACTGATAGTGATACTGATGATGATAGGCCAACTGCTAGTGATGCTGATAGTGATAGACCTACTGATAGACCTACTGATAGTGATACTGATAATGATAGGCCAACTGATAGTGATGCTGATAGTGATAGACCTACTGATAGTGATACTGATGATGATAGGCCAACTGATAGTGATGCTGATAGTGATAGACCTACTGATAGTGATACTGATGATGATAGGCCAACTGATAGTGATACTGATAGTGATAGACCTACTGATAGACCTACTGATAGTGA
>JAVTVY010029864.1:0-12931 GCA_036873755.1 Hanleya hanleyi
TATGAATACGCCTGCAACAAAGCTGACCTTGGTGACAAGTCTTCGGTGTACGCTGTATGGACCAGAAGCTGTGGATGACATGCTTGAGGAAATGAAAATGGACGAGGAAAATGTCTGATCAATGAAATCTTATGATTTTGAAAGAAAACAAAAGGCTCTTTTCAGAGCCACTCACTTTCTCCCGAAAGAGGACTTCAAACTAAGCACACAATTAATATATAGCATTTATACATACATTGCCCATGCCGAACGGCTTCCCGTTCTCGTTATGCATTATTTTAATCTACCACACTCATTCATTCATTCACGGAATGAGGAAAGAAATAAAGCTTGAGCAGTTATCAAAACAACCATGGAAACCGAGAGAAACGGTAGTGGCAATAATTCTACGTCATATAGACTTAATGCACATGCAAGACAGATATCGAAAATCTTCCAAATTCTACGTAACTTTCAGAGCGATTTGTGTATAGAAGATGGAGTCACGGAGCGCAAAGTTTGAGACAGTCTTGATTGGGTGATATTTTCTTTTGAGATAGATCGGTCCAATAGATTTATTTGTCGTCCATTTAATCAATATGAAATAACTTGCTGGGTAATTATGTAATAACTTATCATATTCGATTTTGTATGCGGAACTGCACAGACCGGTAGAGTCATATATAAATTGTAGCCACAGCAAGTTCGCGGTTTATGCGCAACTGCACAGACCGGAAGCCCATATAAATATATCTACCGCAAGTGCTCTTTTTGGAGACGGTGAAGCAAATTGCGCAATTATACTTGAAAACGTGTGCTTCGGATGCAGGCATATTGTAGTCTTTTACAAACCGAAAGCGTATTTGTGCTTATTACAGAAAATTCGTAGTTTCGGTCGTGTTGTTATAGAGTATCCGCACATATAGTGCGAAATGATGCAAAAAAGCGACAAATTGTAGCAAAGAACATAGCATCCATACGATTTCTCAAAATAATATGTCAGGGCGATTTGCCACAGTATAAACCAACCTAATAAAGTGCCATTTGATAGAATTGTAAATTATTTGTTTAATGATTCTCCTCTGTCACTCACAATAATCAGATCGTGATTAGCCCTTTGTCTCATGATCACAAGTTAATGATTACAATCATCTCGTCATTATGTGCAGAGGTTAAGGCGTAGACTGTCTCAATGCTGTCCGAACATAAGCTAGGCATATACTTGTCACACTGTTGAGGTTTCCGACTCGTAAGTTTTGAAAAAGGTCGTGTCAGCAGTCACTCATCTGCCACAAGTCAGTTTTGATTCCAGGCTATATAAACCGTGATGGCCGTGTTTAATCATATCGCAATCATTTTGCAATACAGAAAAGTCAACCAAATGTCCAGAACAAAATTCCTGACATGGAGAACCACGCCAAATTGTATGCTGGTCTTGAAAAAGCAGAATCATCCTTTCAGAGAGCCCGTGAGCAGATCGTCTTTCTCAACAAACGGATAGAAGAGTTACAGCAGCGTTACGACAAGGCAAATAGAGAGGGCCGCAAATCATTACAACCTCCGCCTACAAATAGCAGCTGGGGAAGGCCTCCGGAATACGTTCTATGAATACGCCTGCAACAAAGCTGACCTGGAGACAAGTCTTCGGTGTACGCTGTATCGACCAGAAGCTGTGAATGACATGCTTGAGGAAATGAAAATGGACGAGGAAAATGTCTGATCAATGAAATCTTATGATTTTGAAAGAAAACAAAAGCCTCTTTTCAGAGCAACTCGCTTTTTCTCGAAAGAGGACTGCAAACTAAGCACACCATTAATATATAGCATTTATACATACATTGGCCATGCCGAACGGCTTCCCGTTCTCGTTGTGCATTATTTTAATCTACCACACTCACTCATTCATTCACGGAAAGAGGAAAGAAATAAAGCTTGAGCAGTTATCAAACAACCATGGAAACCGAGAGAAACGATAGTGGTAATAATTCTACGTCATATAGACTTAATGCATATGCAAGACAGATATCGCAAATCTCCCAAATTCTACGTAACATTCAGAGCGACTTGTGTATAGAAGATACCGTCACGGAGCGCAAAGTTTGAGACAGTCTTGATTGGGTGATATTTTCTTTTGAGATAGATCTGCCCAATAGTTTTATTTGTCGTCAATTTAATAAATATGAAATAACTTGCTGGGTAATTATGTAATAACTTATCATATTCGATTTTTTATGCGGAACTGCACAGACCGGTAGAGTCATATATAAATTGTAGCCACCGCAAGTTCGCGGTTTATGCGCAACTGCACAGACCGGAAGCCCATATAAATATATCTACCGCAAGTGCTCTTTTGGGAAACGGTGAAGCAAATTGCGCAATTATACTTGAAAACGTGTGCTTCGGATGCAGGCATATTGTAGTCTCTTACAAACCGAAAGCGTATTTGTGCTTATTACAGAAAATTCGTAGTTTCGGTCGTGTTGTTATAGAGTATCCGCACATATAGTGGGAAATGATGCAAAAAAGCGGGAAATTGTAGCAAAGAACATAGCATCCATACGATTTCTCAAAATAATATGTCAGGGCGATTTGCCACAGTATAAACCAACCTAATAAAGTGCCATTTGATAGAATTGTAAATTATTTGTTTAATGATTCTCCTCTGTCACTCACAATAATCAGATCGTGATTAGCCCTTTGTCTCATGATCACAAGTTAATGATTACAATCATCTCGTCATTATGTGCAGGGGTTAAGGCGTAGACTGTCTCAATGCTGTCCGAACATAAGCTAGGCATATACTTGTCACACTGTTGAGGTTTCCGACTCATAAGTTTTGAAAAAGGTCGTGTCAGCAGTCACTCATCTGCCACAAGTCAGTTTTGATTCCATGCTATATAAACCGTGACGGCCGTGTTTAATCATATCGCAATCATTTTGCAATACAGAAAAGTCAACCAATTGTCCAGAACAAAATTCCTGACATGGAGAACCACGCCAAATTGTATGCTGGTCTTGAAAAAGCAGAATCATCTTTCAGAGAGCCCGTGAGCAGATCGTCTTTCTCAACAAATGGATAGAAGAGTTACAGCAGCGTTACGACAAGGCAAATAGAGAGGGCCGCAAATCATTACAACCTCCGCCTACAAATAGCAGCTGGGGAAGGCCTCCGGAATACGTTCTATGAATACGCCTGCAACAAAGCTGACCTGGTGACAAGTCTTCGGTGTACGCTGTATCGACCAGAAGCTGTGAATGACATGCTTGAGGAAATGAAAATGGACGAGGAAAATGTCTGATCAATGAAATCTTATGATTTTGAAAGAAAACAAAAGGCTCTTTTCAGAGCCACTCACTTTCTCCCGAAAGAGGACTTCAAACTAAGCACACAATTAATATATAGCATTTATACATACATTGCCCATGCCGAACGGCTTCCCGTTCTCGCTATGCATTATTTGAATCTACCACACTCACTCATTCATTCACGGAAAGAGGAAAGAAATAAAGCTTGAGCAGTTATCAAAACAACAATGGAAACCGAGAGAAACGGTAGTGGCAATAATTCTACGTCATATAGACTTAATGCACATGCAAGACAAATATCGAAAATCTTCCAAATTCTACGTAATTTTCAGAGCGACTGGTGTATAGAAGATGGAGTCACGGAGCGCAAAGTTTGAGACAGTCTTGATTGGGTGATATTTTCTTTTGAGATAGATCGGGCCAATAGATTTATTTGTCGTGCATTTAATAAATATGAAATAACTTGCTGGGTAATTATGTAATAACTTATCATATTCGATTTTTTATGCGGAACTGCACAGACCGGTAGAGTCATATATAAATTGTAGCCACAGCAAGTTCGCGGTTTATTCGCAACTGCACAGACCGGAAGCCCATATAAATGTATCTACCGCAAGTGCTCTTTTGGGAAAAGGTGAAGCAAATTGGGCAATTATACTTGAAAACGTGTGCTTCGGATGCAGCCATATTGTAGTCTTTTACAAACCGAAAGCGTATTTATGCTTATTACAGAAAATTCGTATAGTTTCGGTCGTGTTGTTATAGAGTATCCGCAAATATAGTGGGAAATGATGCAAAAAAAGCGGGAAATTGTACCAAAGAACATAGCATCCATACGATTTCTCAAAATAATATTTCAGGGCGATTTGCCACAGTATAAACCAACCTAATAAAGTGTAATTTGATAGAATTGTAAATTATTTGTTTAATGATTCTCCTCCGTCACTCACAATAATCAGATCGTGATTAGCCCTTTGTCTCATGATCACAAGTTAATGATTACAATCATCTCGTCATTATGTGCAGGGGTTAATGCGTAGACTGTACCAATGCTGTCCGAACATAAGCTAGGCATATACTTGTCACACTGTTGAGGTTTCCGACTCATAAGTTTTGAAAAAGGTCGTGTCAGCAGTCACTCATCTGCCACAAGTCAGTTTTGATTCCAGGCTATATAAACCGTGACGGCAGTGTTTAATCATATCGCAATCATTTTGCAATACAGAAAAGTCAACCAATTGTCCAGAACAAAATTCCTGACATGGAGAACAACGCCAAATTGTATGCTGGTCTTGAAAAAGCAGAATCATCCTTTCAGAGAGTCTGTGAGCAGATCGTCTTTCTCAACAACCGGCTAGAAGAGTTACAGCAGCGTTACGACAAGGCAAATAGAGCGGGCCGCAAATCATTACAACCTCCGCCTACAAATAGCAGCTGGGGAAGGCCTCCGGAATACGTTCTATGAATACGCCTGCAACAAAGCTGACCTGGAGACAAGTCTTCGGTGTACGCTGTATGGACCAGAAGCTGCGGATGACATGCTTGAGGAGATGGAAATGGACGAGGAAAATGTCTGATCATCGAAATCTTATGATTTTGAAAGAAAACAAAAGGCTCTTTTCAGAGCCACTCACTTTCTCCCGAAAGAGGACTTCAAACTAAGCACACAATTAATATATAGAATTTATACATAAATTTCCCATGCCGAACGGCTTCCCGTTCTCGTTATGCATTATTTTAATCTACCACACTCACTCATTCATTCACGGAAAGAGGAAAGAAATAAAGCTTGAGCAGTTATCAAAACAACCATGGAAACCGAGAAAAACGATAGTGGTAATAATTCTACGTCATATAGACTTAATGCACATGCAAGACAGATATCGAAAATCTTCCAAATTCTACGTAACTTTCAGAGCGACTTGTGTATAGAAGATGGAGTCACGGAGCGCAAAGTTTGAGACGGTCTTGATTGGGTGATATTTTCTTTTGAGATAGATCGGGCCAACAGATTTATTTGTCGTGCATTTAATAAATATGAAATAACTTGCTGGGTAATTATGTAATAACTTATCATATTCGATTTTTTATGCGGAACTGCACAGACCGGTAGAGTCATATATAAATTGTAGCCACAGCAAGTTCGCGGTTTATGCGCAACTGCACAGAGCGGAAGCCCATATAAATGTATCTACCCCAAGTGCTCTTTTGGGAAACGGTGAAGCAAATTGCGCAATTATACTTGAAAACATGTGTTTCGGATGCAGCCATATTGTAGTCTTTTACAATCCGAAAGCGTATTTGTGCTTATTACAGAAAATTCGTAGTTTCGGTCGTGTTGTTATAGAGTATCCGCACATATAGTGGGAAATGATGCAAAAAAGCGACAAATTGTAGCAAAGAACATAGCATCCATACGATTTCTCAAAATAATATGTCAGGGCGATTTGCCACAGTATAAACCAACCTAATAAAGTGCCATTTGATAGAATTGTAAATTATTTGTTTAATGATTCTCCTCTGTCACTCACAATAATCAGATCGTGATTAGCCCTTTGTCTCATGATCACAAGTTAATGATTACAATCATCTCGTCATTATGTGCAGAGGTTAAGGCGTAGACTGTCTCAATGCTGTCCGAACATAAGCTAGGCATATACTTGTCACACTGTTGAGGTTTCCGACTCGTAAGTTTTGAAAAAGGTCGTGTCAGCAGTCACTCATCTGCCACAAGTCAGTTTTGATTCCAGGCTATATAAACCGTGATGGCCGTGTTTAATCATATCGCAATCATTTTGCAATACAGAAAAGTCAACCAAATGTCCAGAACAAAATTCCTGACATGGAGAACCACGCCAAATTGTATGCTGGTCTTGAAAAAGCAGAATCATCCTTTCAGAGAGCCCGTGAGCAGATCGTCTTTCTCAACAAACGGATAGAAGAGTTACAGCAGCGTTACGACAAGGCAAATAGAGAGGGCCGCAAATCATTACAACCTCCGCCTACAAATAGCAGCTGGGGAAGGCCTCCGGAATACGTTCTATGAATACGCCTGCAACAAAGCTGACCTGGAGACAAGTCTTCGGTGTACGCTGTATCGACCAGAAGCTGTGAATGACATGCTTGAGGAAATGAAAATGGACGAGGAAAATGTCTGATCAATGAAATCTTATGATTTTGAAAGAAAACAAAAGGCTCTTTTCAGAGCAACTCGCTTTTTCCCGAAAGAGGACTGCAAACTAAGCACACCATTAATATATAGCATTTATACATACATTGGCCATGCCGAACGGCTTCCCGTTCTCGTTGTGCATTATTTTAATCTACCACACTCAATCATTCATTCACGGAAAGGGGAAAGAAATAAAGCTTGAGCAGTTATCAAACAACCATGGAAACCGAGAGAAACGATAGTGGTAACAAAAATTATTTGCTGGGAATGTGACTTTCACATCCCTGTCTGGACATGCTAGTGAGGAACCTTCAACCCCAGATTAATTACCATTGATGAAGCTAACGTCCAACAAATGCAAACTTGAGCTTGGCATCCGGCCGTATGTTATTCAGTGATGTATTACGCTACGGACCCTGTTGCCTCGACGGAGGTCTTTGCGCTCGTCCAGCGCTTGTTTCTTTAAGATTGGTCTTCAAAAATGGAGATTTCTTGGAATGTTGAAGAGAATCTAGCTTCAAAAAGATCTTCCTCTGTTGCAATTATTTTTTCCTCTCACATTCAAATTGGAAATGGAATGAAGTAGTGTACAAATAACGTGAAACTGTTCTCTTAAATATATTTAGTGACGAACCTTAGGTTTGCATCGTTAAATGAGCTCTGTCGTAGGTTAATACCACATGGGCTCGTTACTGTTGTTAACTGGTTAATTATGTTGATTGGGGTGGGGAGGGGGGGGGAGTCGAAGTCGCAAAGAAAATTTCAACTTAGTCAATAGATTAACAACGGTAACAACCGCGCTGCCATAACAATTATCTTCAGTTGATTATCATACGATTTTCAGCGATTCACTGACGAAAATAAAGCGTAAGAGAACAGACTAGAAATTCTATCCGGTTTCGCGGTACACCCGCTTTAGAAACTTTTGTGTTCCAACTGCAGCAGAGAAAATCTGAGTCAAGAAATGTAAACATCTATCGTTATTTCGGCACAAGGCCTTCCCCAAAAATCTATCCACCCCATATCGAAGGGTCTGGAATTGCTCCTGGAATTTTGGATTTTTCGATCAAAACCCTTGAAACTTTATAGCTCCTGCAAAACAAATCTTGAATTCCACATGACAAATACCAAAATGAGTAAAACACAATGCCCAACTAAAATTGTTTTGGGGGAAACTCCGCCAAATAGGGCGGAGGGTGGTTATATTTTTTGGATGGTGATAGATGTTTACATTTCTTGACTTCTCTTGCATTTTGGAACGCAAGTGAGTGATTCTGGCTGCTAAATGTGGTGTATCGCGAAACCGGAAGGACCATACATTGTGACTGTAGCACTTGGGGATGTGTCGATGTGGATCTCTGGCCTGTTTTTTGACGTTTTATTTCCGTCAGTGAATCGCCGTGAATTGTTCGACACGACGGATGTTTTACCTAGTCATGATACTTGACAACGCTGGAGAGAGAATTATGGTTCAGCAATATTTCAGCTAAATAGCGATGTTGGCTACGCTATCAGTCATTGAACATATATTGATATCCAGCAACCATGTTTTCTGTACAAACAGAATTCCTGGATAAATAACAACTTGTAATTGCATTCTGAAATAAAATAACGGATAAGAAACTGAGTAACAAGATCCTACGGGACAAATATTGTTCCTCAGAGTATTTTGCAGCATATGGGGGATTTCGCGAACCGATTTTATTCCACTATTATTTCTTCCAAGTCGATATGAAGCCGCGGTTGGACTTACGACTAATAGCATATATACTCACCATCTCTGTTATTCAGATATCAGATCGACCAACAGCAGGTAGAAAGAGCAGTGACAACTCACGAGAGACCTTGACGCGCCTGATGTGAGCCGAGACGATGGATGTTTGGCCACAACACTCGTAATATATACTGAAATCCATGCCGACGTGCACTGGTCGCTTGGGAACGATCAACCTCAAACAAAGCTTGATTGATTTGTGATACGTGTACGACTTGCGACATTCGGCACGATCTCGGGTTTTCGCTGTCAGTATTGTTGTATCTTGGGGATGGAAGCCATTTCACCACGTTACCGGGACTATAGCGTTGGGATTTTGTGTTCAGACGGTTTATTGTGAATTTTGTATGATTTGATCGATGTAGTTTAGTCATACATTTACTTTGCTATCGATACTCTCTATTTTGAAGCTTAAAGCAGAAAACCACAATGTTAAAAATATGTGAGTCTGCATAGTATGTTTCGATACTTCCGGTGAAATAAATTAACAATTTTCACAAATATTACTGCGCCTTTTCCATGAGTCCTTCTTTTTCGCCACACGAGGATTTCCGAAAGACACACCGACAGCATCCGATCTCATTGTCCTTCAGAACGGACGAGTCCATTTGATCAGATATCGGCTAATATTTGTGTTTGAACTTTGTATGCATTCTGCATGTTAAGCCTGAACAGCAACCTTTGAGGCTCGATGTCATTTACGATATATTAATTTGTTGATCACTCTCTTGGCAACGCTGAGTTAATATTTATGGACAAGATATAGCTTATGCAGGCGACCATCTCCCGCAATTTATTAAACCACTAAGCTTGTAATCGCTGACTTCCACTTTGATGTTGGGCCTTTTCAGCCTTTTTGATGTATTACACAATAATAAATCCATATTTATAACGTTCTGATCAGTACTCACTGGACAAGAAATTAATAAATGCATATAAAAGAACCTATAGTTTATTCATAAATATATATGGATTAAACGGGGGTCATGAATACCCCCGTTAGGTCTTGCTTTTTCCAGTAGTCAAATCAAAACGCTTTCACTATCATGAAAAGCAACAATATCTTTGAACCCAATTTCAATAACATACAACAACCTGTTCCCCATAACCTCGTCTTCACGTCGAACAAGAAATGTTTATTTTAAAGTCTAACGACGTAGATTCATTTTGAAGGTTATTTGAGCTCGTATGTTCTTGTTGTGCAAGTCGCACATGTTCTGTAGATAGCATACATGTTAAGCAACTCGCATAATTTAACGTGTA
Source organism: Hanleya hanleyi (assembly GCA_036873755.1). Lineage (NCBI taxonomy): Eukaryota > Metazoa > Mollusca > Polyplacophora > Lepidopleurida > Hanleyidae > Hanleya > Hanleya hanleyi. Next base: position 9,495 of record JAVTVY010029864.1, read on the forward strand.
CATTCTCATTTAACTCTATCTGGCAGGGATGGTGTGAGGTATCTCTGCAGTATGGTGTTCTATTTGTGCCAATTTGATCTCGCGCGTCGACTTGCAAAAGTCGACGCACGAAGCGCGACGCGAAAAGTCGACGTCGTGTTTTGAAACGCGATGTCGCCCTTTCCGTCGCGCGTCGACTTTTACAATGTTAAAGAGATAGGCCAAAACTCGACGTCGTGTTTCAAAAGTTGACGTCGCCTTTTACAATGTTAGGAGATAGGGCAAAAGTCGACGTCGACTTTTGAAACACGCCGTCGAGTTTTGGCCTATCTCTTTAACATTATAAAGTCCGACGCACGACGCGCGACGGAGAGGGCGACGTCGCCTTTTAAAACGCGACGTCGACTTTTTCCGTCGCGCGTCGAGTTTTGTTTCTTTAAAAAGGCGACGCACGACGCGCGACGCGAAAAGTCGACGTCGCGTTTTGAAAGGCGACGTCGCCCTCTCCGTCGCGCGTCGCGCGTCGACTTTTACAATGCTAAGAGATAGGCCAAAAGGCGACGTCGACTTTTGAAACACGACGTCGAGTTTTGGCCTATCTCTTTTAAAAGTCGACGCGCGATGCGCGACGGAAAGGGCGACATCGCGTTTCAAAACACGACGTCGACTTTTCGCGTCGTGCGTCGTGCGTCGACTTTTGCAAGTCGACGCGCGAGATCAAATTGGCACAAATAGAACACCATACTGCAGCCCTATTATCAACTACACTCTCAAAACTGCACAACGTACACAAACGGTGTACTTGTTGTACACAGTCACTTTGGCAAAAATTATCATGTACATTTCTACACACAAAATCGTGTACAAGATGTACACACGAATGTGTACAAAATATACACACAAATGTGTACAAATGTACACACCAATGTATACAATATGATACGAATTATATTCGATTACAACTGCAATTTAACGGCCCTGGAAAGACTAAACCTGGCTATAAAGACAAATTTTGCATCCTTTCCATCATTTGTGAATCTATAGCCATCTCGTGATATTGTATTCACTGTGGATCAACATGGATAAATGAGTGAGTGAATAGGATTTAACGTCGCTTTCAACATTATTTCAGTCATATCGCGACGAACAAACTTAGCATCAACCAGCCAAGTTGCATTCATGAAGCTTCAAAGAAAAAATCTTTGAAGCAGCATGGAACCAGACACCCTCATCCACTCTATAAAACACAGAGGACAGCACACAACAGAGACAGGACGCTTACATGGTGCAATAAGTTATATTACAGTGCTAGACATCACATTATCAACTTCCTGTTGCTTCTCAGCAAAATGCATTGAAGCAACAGGAACCCGTGCCCACCGGACACCCACCAACCACCCGCGTGGATAAAGGCTCAAGTGACCTTCGCCATGATTAAAAACGCCGTAAAATATTCAACAATTAAAATAAGTCAGGAAAATTCCATAGTGTCTTCTTGATGTGATGGAAAAAATAGGGTAAGTAGTATATAAAGAGCTTTTAAAGTCCTATTACCTAGTTATTTGTTCCCCCGGGTAAAATTTAAGGGGGGTGCTTGATCACGGGGAGGTCACAGAGGTCAAGTTCACTATAGTTCCGGCACTTCCGCATACGTGGCCTTTGGGGGATGTATTCCTCCGCGGTGATGCGGTCGCGGGAAAAAAGCCTCCGCGGACAGAAAAAGTAGTCCCGACATTTCAAATACGCGGGTTTTCGTGAGAATCATCTGGAATGTTCGGCAATCTTCAGGGGCGAGAGGGGCCAATAATGGGCCGATTGGGTCGAGTGAGGTGTCAAAGTGAAGCGCTCCTCCAGGGTGATCAAGTCATGGATGCGTGCATGTAAAATTAGGATTTGTTCCGAAAATATAAAAAGCACGGACTTTACCCCTAAAATAGGGCCTGATTCGCACATTTGCATCTATACGGGAAAATGGCTGTATGGGGTATAGGGGTGGTCATTTTTCTTTTGGATTCTACTATGGGTTGTGGGGTCTTGTTTTTCTCGTCCCGAGCTCACTGTCGTGAACGAGCCCCGGTGGGTTTGGCTACGACACACGCAAGATGGCGGCCAGTACGTCAGCCCAGAGGTAAGTCATTTTCTCAGACCATGTATTTGGCGTATTTTTTAACTTAAATTCCAAATAATGGATTGAATAGAAAGACTAATGACTCTTCTCATTTCTGATATACATGTCCTCTGACTATATTCATCCATTTACCCCATATGCGCGAATATTTGAAGCCGATGTCAGAATGTAAAAAATCGAAGCGAGAGCGCCTGCGAACTTTTGGATATTTAGACGCTGAAACGGTCTATTATGCTAGTTTTTGCTCAGTAATAGAAAGATTGGGCGTATAAAATTGCCCATGTAGCTACAACGACTTCCTACATTTAGTTATTTAGCTATAGTTGACATATTTTGAGCAAGCAAAAATTGTTAAACTTCCCCGTTACGACACACGCTGCTTTTTGCCGGTGTGCGGTTACAACACAACGTTTGAACAGCAGCTGATCACGGAAAAGTGAACGGTTACGTCACAGTTCAAGAATATACAAAATATCGCGTAAAACCACCCAATCTTGAAATCCAGAACGGTTTTTCGTCTCCTTTTCAGACGGATTCGACTCCTAACCTGGTAATGAACTACCCTCAATAAAGGCCGCGGTCAAATAATAATGAACTGGCGATTGTCCAATACGGGGTAACTGGAAGTATATATTTACGGAGTGTAGAATGAAGTTCAAAGTAATTGAGATTGGTGCTTGACTTTACCGTATATTTAGAGTCTTGCATTGTCATAACTGTATGCCGTTTCACGCTGTCGGATATCCTTTATTTCCAAAATAGCAAACATATATATATATATATATATATTACTTTATTTTCTGAGGGTAACAAATACAAGTATTTACTCTGTCAGTTGTGTAAACTGTTCTTCCCAGAGGCCCTCTAACAAACAATCAAACAATGTACATTAAATATATATATGAAAACAGTTCAACCAAATTCAAAGTATACATCAAACACATAATAATATATCTAACATCATGGCATCCAGCTAACTTATACTTTTTGCCTGAAGAATTTTTATCAGTCGATGTTTGAAGGCTCCAGCCGAGGGAGACTCTCTTAGCTTCTTGTCCAGCGAATTCCATATTTTGGCTCCTGTGTAGCTCAAGCTTCTTGTCAGCATATTTGATTTTGGCTTGGGAACAAACAGATCATTATTTTCTGTTGATCTTAGATGCCTTGATGTTATCTCCCCAACATATTTGAACAAACTGTTCAGATAAGGAGGACAAAGATTGTGGATAATTTTATACATAAGTACAGCTTTTTGATAATATATCCTGTCTAATACACTGATCCAGTTGACTTCCTTAAAAAGTTCTGCTGATGGTGTTAAATAGTGCGC
>JAVTVY010029865.1:0-12637 GCA_036873755.1 Hanleya hanleyi
AAAATGTATGTAAGTCGACTGTCATAGCGGTGTTAGGGAAGAATGTACCTGAAGTTGAGTGTCAAAGCGGTATTAGGGAAAAATGCTTATGTGCAATCAGTATACAAAGCTGTATTAGGGAGGAATATATGTCCCAGCCGAGTGTCAAAGCAGAGTGTCTCGGAATGTATGTGAAGTCGAATGTCAAATTGTTGTTAAGGGTGGAATGTACTTGAGGTTGAATGTCAAAGCATTCTTCGGGAGGAATGTATGTTTAGTTCAGTGTCAAAGCGGTGTTGAGGAATGCATGTGAAGTCGTGTCAACCAGAGTAAGGGAGGAATGTATGTTTAGTTGATTGTCAAAGTGGTGTTAGGGAGGAATGTACATGGAATCGAGTGTCAAAGCGGTGTTAGGGAGGAATGTATGTGAGGTCGAATGTTAAAGCGGTGTTAGGGAGGAACGTATGTGAAGTCGACTGTCAAAGCAGTGTTAGGGAGGAATGTATGTGAAGTCGAGTGTCAAAGCGGTGTTAAGGAGGAATGTATGTCAGGTCGAGTGTCAAAGGGGGATTAGGACTTAGGGTTAGGTATGCTTCATAACTATCAGGTTTAGGGTCATTTCAGCTATAGAAGTCAGATAATTTCTCCACTAAAGCGTAACTAGGGTAATGTCGAAGCTGGGTGTTCAGCATGAGTGTGGTTGAAGTTGACTTTCAAAGCACTGTTGGGAAGGAATATATCTGAAGTGCAGTGTCAGAGCGGTGTTAGGGAAATATGTACGTGGAGTTGAATGTCAAAGCGGTGTTAGGGAGGAATGTACATGAAGTCGAGTGTGAAAGCGGAGTTAGGGAGAAATATACATGAAGTCGACTGTCAAAGCGCCGTTAGGGAGGAATGTACGTCGAGTGTCAAAGCGGTGTTAGGGAGGAATGTATGTGAAGTCGAATGTTAAAGCGGTGTTAAGGGGGAATGTACACGAGGTCAAATGTCGAAGCATTCTTCGGGAGGAATGTATGTTTAGTTCAGTGTCAAAGCGGTGTTGAGGAATGCATGTGAAGTCGAGTGTCAACCAGTGTTAGGGAGGAATGTATGTTTAGTTGAATGTCAAAGCGGTGTTAGCGAGGAATGTACCTGGAGTCGATTGTCAAAGCGGTGTTAGGGAGGAATGTATGTGAAGTCGAGTGTCAACGCGGTGTTGAGGAGGAATGTATGTCAGGTCGAGTGTCAAAGCGGGATTAGGACTTAGGGTTAGGTATGCTTCATAGCTATCAGGTTTAGGGTCATTTCAGCTATAGAAGTCAGATAATTTCTCCACTAAAGCGTAACTAGGGTAATGTCGAAGCTGGGTGTTCAGCATGAGTGTGGTTGAAGTTGACTTTCAAAGCACTGTTGGGAAGGAATATATCTGAAGTGCAGTGTCAGAGCGGTGTTAGGGAAATATGTACGTGGAGTTGAATGTCAAAGCGGTGTTAGGGAGGAATGTACATGAAGTCGAGTGTGAAAGCGGAGTTAGGGAGAAATATACATGAAGTCGACTGTCAAAGCGCCGTTAGGGAGGAATGTACGTCGAGTGTCAAAGCGGTGTTAGGGAGGAATGTATGTGAAGTCGAATGTTAAAGCGGTGTTAGGGAGGAACGTATGTGAAGTCGACTGTCAAAGCGATTTTAGGGAGGAATGTATGTGAAGTCGAGTGTCAAAGCGGTGTTGGGGAGGATTGTATGTCAGGTCGAGTGTCAAAGTGGGATTAGGACTTAGGGTTAGGTATGCCTCATAGCTATCAGGTTTAGGGTCATTTCAGCTATAGAAGTTAGATAATTTCTCCACCAAAGCGTAACTAGGGTAATGTCGAAGCTGGGTGTTCAGCATGAGTGTGCTTGAAGTTGACTTTCAAAGCACTGTTGGGATGGAATATATCTGAAGTGCAGTGTCAAAGCGGTGTTAGGGAAATATGTACGTGGAGTCGAATGTCAAAGCGGTGTTAGGGAGGAATGTATGTGAAGTCGAGTGTGAAAGCGGAGTTAGGGAGTAATGTACATGAAGTCGACTGTCAAAGCGGTGTTAGGGAGGAATGTACGTGAAGTCGAGTGTGAAAGCGGAGTTAGGGAGAAATGTACATGAAGTCGACTGTCAAAGCGCTGTTAGGGAGGAATGTACGTGAAGTCAAGTGTCAAAGCGGTGTTAGGGGAATGCACATGGAGTCGAGTGTCAAAGCGGTGTTAAGGAGGAATGTATGTGAAGTCAAGTGTCAAAGCGGTGTTAGGGAGGAATGTATGTGAAGTCGACTGTCAAAGCGGTGTTAGGGAAAAATGTATGTGAAGTCGACTGTCATAGCGGTGTTAGGGAAGAATGTACCTGAAGTTGAGTGTCAAAGCGGTATTAGGGAAAAATGTATGTGCAATCGAGTGTCAAAGCTGTATTAGGGAGGAATGTATATTTAGCCGAGTGTCAAAGCAGTGTCTCGGAATGTATGTGAAGTCGAATGTCAAATTGTTGTTAGGGTGGAATGTCAAAGCATTCTTCGGGAGGAATGTATGTTTAGTTCAGTGTCAAAGCAGTGTTGAGGAATGCATGTGAAGTCGTGTCAACCAGAGTAAGGGAGGAATGTATGTTTAGTTGATTGTCAAAGTGGTGTTAGGGAGGAATGTACATGGGATCGAGTGTCAAAGCGGTGTTAGGGAGGAATGTATGTGAAGTCGAATGTTAAAGCGGTGTTAGGGAGGAACGTATATGAAGTCGACTGTCAAAGCAGTGTTAGGGAGGAATGTATGTGAAGTCGAGTGTCAAAGCGGTGTTAGGGAGGAATGTATGTCAGGTCGAGTGTCAAAGCGGGATTAGGACTTAGGGTTAGGTATGCTTCATAACTATCAGGTTTAGGGTCATTTCAGCTATAGAAGTCAGATAATTTCTCCACTAAAGCGTAACTAGGGTAATGTCGAAGCTGGGTGTTCAGCATGAGTGTGGTTGAAGTTGACTTTCAAAGCACTGTTGGGAAGGAATATATCTGAAGTGCAGTGTCAAAGCGGTGTTAGGGAAATATGTACGTGGAGTCGAATGTCAAAGCGGTGTTAGGGAGGAATGTACGTGAAGTCGAGTGTGAAAGCGGAGTTAGGGAGAAATGTACATGAAGTCGACTGTCAAAGCACTGTTAGGGAGGAATGTACGTCGAGTGTCAAAGCGGTGTTAGGGAGGAATGTATGTGAAGTCGAGTGTCAAAGCGGTGTTAGGGAGGAATGTATGTGAAGTCGAGTGTCAAAGCGGTGTTAGGGAGGAATGTATGTGAAGTCCAGTGTCAAAGCGGTGTTAGGGAGGAATGTATGTGAAGTCGACTGTCAAAGCGGTGTTAGGGAAGAGTGTACATGAAGTTGAGTGTCAAAGCGGTGTTAGGGAGGAATGTATGTTAAGTTCACTGTCAAAGCGGTGTTAGGGAAGAATGTACATGAAGTCGAGTGTCAAAGCAGTGCTAGGGAGGAATGTATGTCAGGTCGAGTGTCCAAGCAGGATTAGGACTTAGGGTTAGGCATGCTTCATAACTATCAGGTTTAGGGTCATTTCAGCTATAGATGTCAGATAACTTGTCCACCAAAGCGTAACTATGGTAATGTCGAAGCTGGGTGTTCGGCATTAGTGTGCTTGAAGTTGACTTTCAAAGCACTGTTGGAAAGGAATATATCTGAAGTGTAGTGTCGAAGCGGTGTACGAAAAATGTATGTGGAGTCTAATGTCAGAGCGGTGTTAGGGAGGAATGTACATGAAGTCGAGTGTGAAAGCGGAAGTAGGGAGAAATGTACATGAAGTAGACTGTCAGAGCGCTGTTAGGAAGGAATGTACGTCAAGTCGAGTGTCAAAGCGGTGTTAGGGAGGAATGTACATGAGGTCGAGTGTCAGCCAGTGTTAGGGAGGAATGTATGTGAAGTTGTGTGTCAAAGCGGTGTTAGGGAGGAATGTATGTGAAGTCGACTGTCAAAGCAGTGTTAGGGAGGAATATATGTCAAGTCGAGTGTCAAAGCGGTGTTCGGGAGGAATGTATGTGAAGTTGACTGTCAAAGTGGTGTTAGGGAGGAATGTATGGGAGGTCGAGTGTCAAAGCGGGATTAGGACTTAGGGTTAAGTATGATTCATAACTATCAGGTTAGGGAGGAATGTACATGGAGTCGAGTGTCAAAGGGGCGTTAGGGAGAAATGTATGTGAAGTTCAGTGTCAAAGCGGTTTTAGGGAGGAATGTATGTGAAGTCGACTGACAAAGTGGTGTTAGGGAGGAATGTATGTGAAATCGAATGTCAAAACGGTGTTAGGGAGGAATGTAAGTGAAGTTGATTGTCAAAGTGGTGTTCGGGAGGAATGTATGTGAAGTCAAGTGTCAAAGCGGGATTAGGACTTAGGGTTAGGTATGCTTCATAACTATCAAATTCAGGGTCATTTCAGCTATAGAAGTCAGATAATTTCTCCACCAAGGCGTAACTGGTCTTATGTCGAAGCTGGGTGTTCTGCATGAGTGTGCATGAAGTTGAGTTTCAAACCACTGTTAGGAAGGAATATATCTGAATTGCAGTGTCAAAGCGGTATTAGGGAAAAATGTACGTGCAATCGAGTGTCAAAGCTGTATTAGGGAGGAATGTATGTTTAGCGGAGTGTCAAAGCAGTGTCATGGAATGTATGTGAAGTCGAATGTTAAATTGTTGTTAGGAAGGAATGTACGTGAAGTCTAATATCAAAGCATTGTTCAGGAGGAATGTATGTTTAGTTCAGTGTCAAAGCCAGGCCCTAAAATTTGAAAAGTTTAGTTAACCTGAAGATAGGTTATGTCAAATTGACCCTAGATAACCCATAGTTTGTTCCCCCACTTCTGAACTGCATAACCTATAGGTTATCTAAATAGGTTATGCAGATAGGTTAGTTTTGTTGTGGCTCGGCATTGGTTTTTGACTGGAGTTAGTTCAATAAAACTTGCTGTTGCTATCTAGGCCGACATTTTGATTTTGAGCAATCCAAACACCAAACACCGACAAGTCCACAAGCTTCGCCTGCTTTGTAGTTACAAAGCCGCCAAAACCGCCGACACTACAAAGACTTTGAATGCCGACAACACCATCATTTTTAAGAGAGGTGTGAAAGGCGTTCCAAATAGCGAAAGACCGCAACACCGCTGCTAGGTAGAAATAAGTGTATGACAAACACAAACACCGTCAACGCCAGACCTTGCACAGAGCAAAGATTGAATCTGGGACTACCGCAAGTCCGGAACCTTCTCCAGGTATTACGGTCTACCTCACAAAGCCGGCAAAACCGCTGGTCCTACAAGGGCTTAATTCAGAAAGCCGACAACACCATCAGACTCCGTTTGAAGTGTTGCGTGAAAGGCCGGCAAGACCGGTGCTATGAACATACGTGTAGGATACAACTCAAACGCCGACAAGTCCGCAACCTCCGCCTGCTTTGTAGCTCTCCGATACAAAACCGCCAAAATCACTGACACTGAAAAGACTTCATTCAGAATGCCGACAACACCGTCAGAGCTTGTTAGAAGACATGCATGAAAGGCCGGCAAGACCGGTGCTATGAACACAGGTGTATGATGCAATCCAAACACTGACAAGACCGCAACCTCCGCCTGCTTTGTAGCCCTCGGGTTACAAAGCCGCCAAAACCGCTAATACTACAAAGACTTGATTCTGAATGCCGACAACACCGTCAGTTTTAAGAGAAAGGCGTTCCAAATAGCGAAAGACCGCAACATCGCTGCTAGTTAGAAATAAGTGTATGACAAACACAAACACCGTCAACGCCGGACCTTGCCCAGAGCAAAGATTGAATCTGGGACTACCTTAAGTCCGGAACCTTCTCCAGGTATTAAGGTCTACCTCACAAAGCCGGCAAAACCGCTGGTCCTACAAGGGCTTAATTCAGAAAGCCGACAACACCGTCAGACTCCGTTTGAAGTGTTGCGTGAATGGCCGGCAAGACCGGTGCTATGAACATACGTGTAGGATACAACTCAAACGCCGACAAGTCCGCAACCTCCGCCTGCTTTGTAGCTCTCCGATACAAAACCGCCAAAATCACTGACACTGAAAAGACTTCATTCAGAATGCCGACAACACCGTTAGAGCTTGTTAGAAGAGATGCATGAAAGGCCGGCAAGACCGGTGCTATGAACACAGGTGTACGATGCAATCCAAACACCGACAAGACCGCAACCCCCGCCTGCTTTGTAGCCCTCGGGTTACAAAGCCGCCAAAACCGCTAATACTACAAAGACTTGATTCTGAATGCCGAAAACACCGTCAGTTTTAAGAGATGTGTGAAAGGCGTTCCAAATGGCGAAAGACCGCAACACCGCTGCTAGTTAGAAATAGGTGTATGACAAACACAAACACCGTCAACGCCGGCCCTTGCACAGAGCAAAGATTGGATCTGAGACTACCGCGAGTCCGGAACCTTCTCCAGGTATTAAGGTCTACCTCACAAAGCCGGCAAAACCGCTGGTCCTACAAGGGCTTAATTCAGAAAGCCGGCAACACCGTCAGACTCCGTTTGAAGTGTTGCGTGAAAGCCCGGCAAGACCGGTGCTATGAACATACGTGTAGGATACAACCCAAACGCCGACAAGTCCGCAACCTCCGCCTGCTTTGTAGCCCTCAGGTTACAAAGCTGCCAAAACCGCTAGCACTACAAAGACTTGATTCTGAATGCTGACAACACCGTCAGTTTTAAGAGATGTGTGAAAGGCGTTCCAAATGGCGAAAGACCGCAACACCGCTGCTAGTTAGAAATAAGTGTACGATAAACACCGTCAACGCCGGCCCTTGCACAGAGCAAAGGTTGAATCTGGGACTACCGCGAGTCCGGAACCTTCTCCAGGTATTAAGGTCTACCTCACAAAGCCGCCAAAGCTGCTGGTACTACAAGGGCTTCATTCACAAAGCCGACAACACTGCTGGTACTACAAGGGCTTCATTCACAAAGTCGACAACACCGTCACATTCCGTTTGAAGAGATGCTGGCAAGACCGGTGCTATGAACATACGTGTAGGATACAACCCAAACGCCGACAAGGCAGCAACCTCCGCCTGATTTGTAGCCTTGTGTTACAAAGCCGCCAAAACCGCTGACACTAAAAAGACCATCACTTTTCGTGATCCTTACATGGAAGATCAACCAGAAATGCACTGTACGCACGCAGGGTCAGATTAGCTACTACATTGAAATGTCTGAGCCACAATGATGTTATTGGTTTTATCAAACTAGATGAAAATATTCGTAGTCCTTCATACTCTACTAATCTGAACTGGCTTTATATGTTGTCTCTCTGTAACTGATATCGCTCTTTACTGTGGTTAGTGCCGGAATCATTAATATATTTTATGATCTACGTATAAGTGCTCTGTTATATCTCTGCACACAGAACGGGCCCTGGAGTAGATCAGCTACGGTTAAGCAAATTATCTTTGGATTGTAAACTCTCTTCAATGACCTGAATCAACTTATTGCCTGAACTTTCAAGCACATATGGAGCATTATATGCACAGCGATTTCTTGCATTCGCGATACTTGAATGCTCACAAACGTCATACCAGATGGTGTGCACTCCCTCCCCCCTCCGCATACCATTTAATTTCACTTCCCGCATACTGCGTACTCTTTAAGTTTTCTCAAGTTTATACCATCACAGCATCGCACGCTGAATTCCGTCTTATCCCTTTCCAATCCCTTGAATCAAAATGACGGGCTCTTTGTTCGCTCAACTGGAAAAAGTGATGACACAAATGCGATTCGAAATAACGTAAGTGTTTTTTGTTCTAAATGGCCAGCCGCCCCAGGCTTGGAGAAAACAGTTTCCCGTATTTAGGCGAGAGTACTATGCCGGCACTTATAGCGAGGGTCCAGGGGCTGCCTAGGCATCGGAAGCTCCGGAGATCTAGACGACTGGAGACGCGTTCTGTCCAATATTCGATTAATACAATTGCAAATCATCACTCATTTATCGCTGGTATTGTTTCATGTGCTTTTCTGTGGTGATTCCCGGATTTTTTTTCGAAAAAATCTAAACGCGAAATGACAGCATATTCCCTCTTTTGAGAACTGTATTTTTAGAATAAAGTAAAAAAGTAGAAAGGTTTTTAAAGTCGAACTTATACTTTTCTGCTACCGAATCCCTGTTGGGATTTTTTATACTTAAATTTAGTAAATGGTGTATTCTGGGGCATTTTGACGGAATATTTTGACTTCGAAGAGCTTGGCGATATATGACAAGATACCTCAAGTGGAACTCTCTTTCTTCTTCCCATGGGTCCGGGGAATTTTCAAAGTCTATATGTAAAATTGTACTTTCTGGGACAATTTGAAAGTATATTTTCGATTTGTGCTGAACGTAAAAAGTGATTCGATCCGGCACTCAGTCCCGACTCACATCTTTCAAGACCAGCTGTTAAACGCTTTAGGTTCGCCTTCATTTATTTTTTAGGAACTATAGTCTAGTGTTTATCGATTTTTTTCTGCTCACATTATTCGGGGGCTTCAGATCGCATCGAAAAAGGTGGAAAACCTCCTTGGCCGCCATCTTAGAATTACTCATGATTCTGCGCACCTAGGATTATGAGAATAGGTTTACAATTACTCTCAGTGGAAAGGTCTCGAATAAGTTTCACCCACAAATGTCTGTTCGTTCCGGAGCTATGTGGACAATTTCACTAGGAGGTGGCGAGGGACGAGGCTGATAGGGTTAACATGCTTCGATGTTATTCTACTAGAGAATATATCAGGAATATTTAAGATTACAGTATGACAAATTTAATTTGTCACGTCGACCACCTGCAGATGTTGTGTAACATTACAAATGAAGTACGGACAAATCTGTCTACGTGGAGAGCACCACTTCGAGCACCCGATCAAGCTAGCCAAAACGATACTAATGGATGAAGTGCGGATGACTTGGGGACTCCAAATAATACAGCTGAACATTTTTTATAATGTTATGCCATGGACTTACCACTGGGTATTGTATTCTGTCTCTCTTCACAAATTATACAGTACCCGTATACAAGCCCAACATCATATGGGGATGGTGTGGTTCTCTGTCAAAAAAATGTCACGTTTAAGCGTATAGCTATTCCCATGTGATAAAACATCGACACCCTCCTTTTAATCTGATGCAATTGTACATTGTTGCAGACTGTTCAACATTACTTCATCTTGTGTCGCAGTTGGAGCCTTAATAATCCACTGTTGCAAATCAAAAGTTTGTATACTTTTCTATAACATTTCACCAGTTTTAGGATTTGAGTCGTGTTTATCGTCCTCTTCACGTGACTGACATTAGAAATGATGGTATGTGTTTATTTTTACTCGATGCGTTCAAATCTGCGTACTCGTTATCAGATGTTGCCTACGCGTACTACCCCCCAGCATACTACTGGATAATTACCCCCGCATACTGCATGCGATTTAAGGGGTGCACACCCTCGAAAACAACATAATAAGGGAATTTGTTTTTATCAAGGTTAAAATTCAAAGAGTTCCCAGAAACGAAAGACAAAAGTCTGAAATTTCAAGGCCTGGAAATTCTTAATATAAAATTGAAACAATCGTCAGATCCGACATTATAACATTCAGCAGTAAAAGAATTACAGTTACAGTTACCACCTATTTCAAATGGAGAAGCTGTCAACAGTTGTCAATGATATCAGCAAGACATGATGTCCTATACCTAAATCCTATAACGGACAATTTGTTTAAACGAACATGTATAAATACCCAAATTAGACAAAAAACAGTTAACAGTCTGCGGCAAGGCCTAGTACTTGGTCTCTTAGCCATATACCAGTGCTGTGAATGGCATTTGGGAAAATGTCACAATATTGAAGTCGTGGACAATGTTAACCATAAAACCCCTTTTCTTGGTACAAGTGTTGATGCAGTTGATAGCTGCAGTGAATGTGAAATTAGGTAAGTGGAGGTCAAATGCTCTTATAGTTCCGACTACGAACCTGCTACCCTTGCACCGAACCAGATGGTCAACTGTTCATGAAAGATGAACATTATGTATCAACTGCAGACTCGGTCTTCCCATGGCAATTCATATATGGCCAGTTTTGTTGTATGGACCGAAAAGGAATCACGGCTCAGAGAATAAAGTGTTCTCCTGCTAGGTGAAACGCCATGTTATAGGACCTGGATAAAGTTATGTAATTAGCGTTGTACCAAAATTTAACCAGATGAAGTTTAATGTTGCTTCAGTCTGGTCTGTAAATATGTTGAAGGAAGAAACAAGGATATTCCTCGCTTGTCCGGTGAATTTTTTTAGTACAATACACTTTAAAAATGGGTATTGTGATAAGAAAAAACATTTAGCAAAAATCCATTCAGGTTCAAAATATTCATATATAATTGATATGTGGATCGAACTATTTTAAGAAATTCCATCGGCATGAGAATATATACCACCCTAGTAGTAGGGAAAACCGTTTTCGACTCACATTTTCCAGGGAGGTAACTCTTGGTCCCCTTTTTTCCAGGTTAAAGGTATAGGGCACGCCCCATCGCCTTTCACCTCTGGGGCGCCAGGGGGCGCCACCAGCTCAAGGTCACGTGGAGGTCAAAAGTAGTTCCGGCAACCTGTGACCTTTGTATTCCTCCGCGGAGAGAAAGTAGTCTCAGTGGGTTTTTCCCACAATGTCGTGGGTGATCAAATTCTCCGGCAATCTCCGGCAATCTTCAGGGGCGAGAGGGGTCCCTAGTGCACCGATTGGGTTGTATGAGGTATCAATGTGAAGCATTCGTGAAGGGGCATCTGATGGGGTTGGTGTGGGGTTGAAATATCGTCATTCTGCGCATGCGCGGTAGACCAAGGGTATGGAAATAGACGTTTTGGGGTCTAGGGGAGCCCCTAGTGGTCCGATGGAGTCGAGTGAAGTATCAATGTGAAGCCTATGTGAGGGGGCATCCCACTGGGTGGGTGAGGGATTGGAATATGGTCATTCTGCGCATGCGCGGTAGACCAAGGGTATGAAAATAGACGTTTTGGGATCTAGGTGAGCCACTAGTGGGTCGATGGAGTCGTATGAGGTATCCATGTGAAGCCTATGTGAGGGGGCATCCCACTGGGTGGATGTGGGGTCGGAATATCGTCATTCTGCGCACGCGCAATAGACAAAGGGTATGAAAATAGACATTTTGGGATCTAGGTGAGCCATTAATGAGCCAATGGAGTTGAGTGAGGTGAAGCCTATGTGAGGGGGCATCCGATTGGACTAGGGTCTCGGCCGTTGTCCACATTCTGCGCATGCGCAGACAGGGAATTCTGGGAAAAGGGTGTGGACATAGACGTGTTAGGGTTTAGGTGAGCCCCTAATGATCCTATGGTGTCGTATGAGGTCTTATTTTGAAGCTGTCATGAGGGAGCATCCGCCTGGGCTAGTGTGTCGTTTGTTGTCAATAGTCTGCGCATGCGCAGTCTGGCCGTAGTATAGAAATAGACGTGTTGGGGTTTAGGTGGGCCACTAGTGGGCCGATTGGATCGAGTGAGGTATCAATGTAAAGCATACGTGAGGGAGTCTCCAACGGGCTGGGTGTGACGTGGAACTGACGTCATTCTGCGCATGTGCAGTAGAGAAAGTGTATCCAAATAGACGTTCTGGGGCCTAGGCGAGCTACTTTCGGGTCGATGAAGTCGAGTGCAGTATCCATGTGAAGCCTATGTGAGGGAGCAACCGCCTGGAGTAGTGTCTCGGCCGTTGTCCACATTCTGCGCATGCGCAGACAGGGAATTGTGGGAAACGGGTGTGGAAATAGACGTTTTTGCGGTCTAGGTGGGCCACGAATGGTCCGATGGAGTCGAGTGAGGTATCAAAGTGAAGCATTAGTGAAGGGGCATCCAGTCATGGACGGGTGCATGTAAAATTAGGGGTATGACGTCACTTCCGGTTTGGGTGAATGGGGCGTAACCTGGGAACATGATAGGACATGTACCGACCTGTCTGTGAGGGTTTTCCCGCCAGAATTTCGCTGACGTCTGCGCCTGCATCCGGGTATGCATGAGGGTCTGTGTGAATGGGGTGTGGCCTGGGAACATGATAGGAATGCATGTACTGACCTGTCTGGGGGGTTTTTCCCGGCCCGGCCCGGCACGCCCCGGCCCGGCCCGGCCCGCCCCGGCCGCAGCGCGCGCGCGGGTTCTCCGGAAGTGCGCGGCATCACCGGCAGTGCGCGGATGAATGTCGGGTCAAAAGGTCAAAGGTCACATCCAGGTCAAAAGGTCCAAGGTCTCTCTTTCGGCAAGGATCGGCAACAATGTTGCGGCATCGATATACAGAGCTTGAACCCAAAAAAGGGGATTGTAAATTAACCTGGGAAGGATGGGCAGTTCCATTTGGACCAATCAGCGGTCGAGAAAAAGAGCCAATGAGCGATCGATAAAAAAACCAATGGACGGGTACTAGAATTACGCCTACGTCCGCGCCTACATCCGGGTACTTCTATGTAGGTGTATAAAAGTGGGAATATTTAGGGCATTGCTGCGTTCATTGGCCTATTTACCCTCTTTTTGTGCTTAAGCTTTGACTAGTGAAATCTCATGTTACATGAAATCCTATAGAAAATAACATTACACTACCGAACAATCACGGACTTTCACGAAGGGCCGTCACAGGGTGTAGTAGAAAA
>JAVTVY010029866.1:0-11956 GCA_036873755.1 Hanleya hanleyi
AATAAGAATGTTGCCAACTACAAATTGATATTTGAATTTACTTTAATTTCAAAATTTCAAAATTTAAGAAAAATACAATTTGAACTCATAGTCTTGCCTATTTGTGGCGTGTACTTCCGCCAGCATGGCCGACATCTCGCAATCAGATCGCCTAGGGCGAACGCTCGCGCTTTGCGCTCGCATAGACTCAAGATATTTAATCAGTCCAACTTGGCAGCTCTGAATGAGAGATTAGATGCTTGGACATATGGCTATTGAAATGTAGACCAGCGAATTGGATTTACAGATATACAGAGGAAAACGCTGCCCATCATGGGAATTTCATTATCTTTCGTCGGATTTTAGCCCAACAAGACATAATGATATGAGCATTTGGCTCGTTCTATATTCTGATAAATGGAGACAGATCAGCTACTCAACCATGCAGGCGCTCGACACTAGAAGCCCAGAAATGCAGCGAAAATGGCGAAATTGTATTGAAAGAAATACAGATCGATCAAGTTTATCAATGGAGATGATTAAAACGATATATATTACACATACTATCAAGTGATTTCCATTGGATTCCAAATTTTGCTATGGAACCTGTGACGTCATATCAATGCAATTCTGGAAAAAGGAGGTATCCCAGCAGCCTTTGCGGCGGCCCCTAACATTTATGGCGTGGGCTAAAGTGAAGCATGGCGACGCATTCACTATGCACAGCCAGACCGCGCTTTTCATCGTTAATTCGGATTTCTGCCCCCTTTGAGGTTGGTAATGGTTTGCAATCGATAAGATATTATTAATAATGTAACATTTAACAGCTCAAAGGATCAATTGTGTGATAAACAGCTATAAACACAACAGTGGCTTAACTCAGCTGCCAAATTTCTGGGGTGACGCCGTTATTGTCGGCATATAGCACATACCAGTACGGTACGTGAGTTCTATTGGTATCTCCACATGTTAATCTGTATAATTAACAGCTTTATAAAAGCAGAAGAAAAACAATATTAAAACAAATTATCCGTAAAGGGATATATGCTGACAATAACGCTAAAACAAGTATATATCTGCGTTATTTACTATTTCCTGATCAATAAGTCAATCATTAAGTCAATCATTCAATCTGTATAATTAACAGCCTTATGAAAACAGAAGGGGGAAAAAAGTAAAACAGATTATCCGCGCTATATGCTGACAATAACGGTGTTTACCGCTGTGTTAACCCCAGGATTTTGACGGCTGGGTAAGCGCCCTGTAGCTCGCTGTCGTAGGTTTGTTTAAAGCTGAATTGGTTTGAAAAATTACTTTATACCAAGCAAGTAGACCAAGAAGTTGGAATTTTCCTGTCATAATTGCCGCATACGTATAGAGTAAACTTACTTGTACGTATTTTGCCGGTTTATTGCGACGCACAGTGCGCTTTACTGCCAGCTTTTCAACTTTTCATTGGAAAAAGAAACATTTGCAATGACGGGAGGATTTTACGATTCTCTGTCTAGTGCTTCCGCCGAGGTCCGCGCGCCCCGCATCTATCCTTATATAAGACAATGCCGGGCTGGCTGGCCCAGAGTATTCCAAAACCAGCATAGCTGACAGTTATAACGTCGGACAAAGGAAAGAAACAAATCTCATCGCCTATAAAGCGTATGTTGATTTCCCACACCTAAGCGCTGCGTTGATCAGTTTCTATAAAGTGAATACTAAACGAAAAGACCTATCCGGAGTTGAATGGTTCTGTTCACCTATAAAGTGAATCAGAGACCCTATATTATTATAGTGTCCATGAGTGAATACTGAACGAAATCACCTAGACGGTGCATGCCCACCTACCATAAATTGGTGCAGGCTCTGACAATATACAGATGCATTCAACTTTAATATATCGAATGAGACACCTATGCCGTACGTGCCTACCTACCATAAATTGGTGCAGGCTCTATTAATACGCAGATGTTAACTAAGTGTTAGCTAACACCAGCTCAACACCAATTAACAGTGTTAACTAACACCAATAAATGGTGTTGAAGCTGACTCAACACCATTTTTCAGTGTTGACTGACAAGTGCTGATGCTGGCTCAACACCAATTAACAGTGTTAACTAACACCAATAAATGGTGTTGAAACCGGCTCAACACCATTTTTTAGTGTTGACCGACGAGTGCGGATGCTGACTTAATTACAACACATATAAGGGAAGTGGGAAGAGGTGCCGACATACTGACTGCGTCATATGACTACACAGAATAGTCTTCTGGTAAACCTATTCTAAAGCGCATACCAAGAATCTAACGATTCGTGATATGTGTTGTATCTCAGGTACGCTTTAATTGTACCTGTTCGTGTGGCAACATGGATGATATGACCACCGGCATAAGCGGTATTAGATACAAATCTAGAGAGCTATGATGGAAATGCTCTGACAACTCGTATACTGGTAATTGGTGAGCTGTTTCGCTGTGACAACTCGTACATTGGAGATTGGTGAGCTGTATCGTCGTCAGATGTAAATGACGGCAATTAACACGAAAGACTAGTCTGTAAGGCCCGATGTCGACCCAGCATCAACTTCCCACAAATGCCAACATATATCAAAGACCAAAAGGTCTGTACAGGGGGCTGGCCTCGGGGACGAAACGTCCACCAGCAGAATCTCGCCATATACAGGTAAAAATTACAACACATATCAGGGAAGTGGGAAGAGGTGCCGACATACTGACTGCGTCATATCACTACACAGAATAGTCTTCTGGTCAACCTATTCTAAAGCGCATACCAAGAACGGTAACTAACACCAAATAACGGTGTTAAATAACACCAATAAATGGTGTTGGGGCAATATGGTGTTGGGCGTAACTCAACACTGTTTTTTGGTGTTGAAGTCAACACCAATTTTTAGTGTTAATTAACACCATTTTTCTGACTGTGTGAAATAATGACACGAGTATGCCCATTCAGAAAGTATATACTTTACAGGCTTTTTGTTGAAGATTTCACAACTATTTATGACCGAAGATTTGAACCCATGCCTGTTTTCAACCGTGCATAATGTAGATGTGGACTGCACCTTAATTCTGTCTGGAGGCCATTAGACAGCTGCACGTCCATCGCAATTTTACCTGTTCGATATACTGTCCGCCCTAGCGACATTGGCGTGTCATTGCAGACGGTTTGAGCCGCAAAACAATTCTGTTATAAAACTTTTGACACCGGAAATTAACAACACTTAATCCGAAATAGGGCTCTCCCTTTGCTTTCGCTCAATGAAATATACAATATCCAAAAGATTTGTGTTCTTTTCAGGCTTGTAAAAGTGAATTAAGGCGGAGAATTATAACTGCCTGACGTAACGCAATCCTTAGTAATCTCACAAAACATCAAATCTGTCTTCTCTTAAGACGACGCTTCCAATTAATTACCTATAGATTAAGAAGAATTATCTTCCTTCGATACCTGTCATCTTGGAGTGTCTTTGTGTCCAAAGTAAATTATATGGCTTCCTTGTCAGAAGCTCTGAACGATTTCTGTTCATCGAAAAGTCACATCAAAGAGATTTCACATCGATGAGAATCCTATATCTCCGTAATTCAATAAAGATAACAATTACGTGAGAGTATGAGATTTACTCACCTGTGATAACGGAATTCTCAATCTTAATTGAGTTTTGAAAGTAGGATCAATATTGTTTCACTGTAATGACATGCGTTCCAGGGTAAACAAGAAAGTGAATAGCTTAACCCTATCTGGCCTGTGCTTTTTGGGACCTGCCCTGGGGGGCCGAAATGCTCCGCCCCCCCCCCCCCACCCCCTAATTATTTTTCTTATCCCTTGAGCTAGGGAGCTGAAACTTACCACACTATACCCTTGGATCAAGCTCTACCAGAAAATGTAAAAAAATCCAAGACGGCCGCTCTGATGACGTCACAGTGACGTCATTTAAAAAAAACGGCACTTTTTGGTCGATTTTCCGGTCGGATTTTCCGAAATTTTTATTTATGTAATTTCTCCCCAAAACTGAATGATAAATTAGTAAATATTAATGTAATGTGAAATAAAATAGTTTTTGCCCACTTTTCATCGCGAAAAAGCAGAAAATCCTCTGCTCAGGGGGGGTATGCAAATGGGCTCAAAATGACCCCAATATGATCAACTATAAAGTCCCGGAGTTTCAGCACTCCATTTTTCGTCGTTCCGGAAATAGCGCAGAAAGTTTGATAGGGGGGCCATAGTTCCCCCCCGCCTTCCCATGCCAGATAGGGTTAAAGGTTTGCGAGATTTGATTTCAGTCCGAGAGAGCGTGTAGGGATTGCTAGATAGAGGGGAAAAAGAGGCCCATGATTAGTATAATATACCCATTTTATTTACATATTGACCAATCTAATGGAACAAAATGTGGGGGGAGGGGGCGGCGAATAACAATTAGATTGCATACATCTTTCGAACAACGATAATTGATGAAAAGCTTCGAAGAATTTTAAACACTGAAAATTGAAAACAATGTAAATTAGGTTGGGTGAAGATGAAAGTGATTTATAAGCATCGTGATATAATAAAGCCATATAAAGGCAATTTGTTACTGTAACAAGCAATTACCGTTGTATGAAAGTAATACGGTTGAAACGGTCAACCGTTCATGTAAAGGAAAATACTATTTTGTCTCGATACAAAAATCAGTCTAGACGGGAGGTTTTTCGGTGTTATAAAGCCATGAACGGTAATTCTTACACGGGAGAACAACTGTTGAATCATCTCACGAATTTTGTAACCCATAAATATGCGGCTCAAAATGCAAAGCTATGAGCTTGTACATGTATGTCATAATCAATAACCAGTGAACATGTAGAAACTTTTACTTTCCAACAATGTCTGAATAATCCTTATGATAACATATATTGCATAGATATCGGTGATTGTCTCCACAAAAATCCATTTTGAATTCGTGGAAATGAAAACAATTTCAGACACGATGTAATACTGTTAGGATCAAGGATCCACAGTTCATTTCCATGATGAACTGGAAGTTTCTCAGTTGATGTACTTGAAATATCTTCCAGATAACAGCCTCGTTCCACATTGTTGAATACTGTACCATAATTTTTTTCGCGTTAATCTAAATTACCGAGAAATTCTCAAACTTTAAATGCACAGCAAAATGAAATAAAGATATTCGCGAAATAACTGGCATTTATAAGTCGCGAAGTTATAATGTTGCATAATTTTGAAAACCAAAAATCGTGAACAATAAGATTTGTGATCCACTATTAGCTAGAAACAATTTGTTGATCAATATTTCGACATAGCTATATCATGGAACCTGTTGTAACCCACCATTCTTGACGATGACATGAACATATATATGTCAACAGTCTGATCCACAAAAGTGATACTGGCTGATATTTTCGGAGTCACTCTCTAAAATATAGCACGCTTTTCAGCATGACAGTTCAGTAGGTCAGTGAAACAGGTCACCTTGATATAGTTAAACTGAAAGAGTACTTAATGTAAAGAAGTCTCATAGCTGGATGGTGATGGTTGTGGCAGACTAAGGAAAAAGCAGACTGTAAGACTATGCTTTATGTCCACTTGATCTTGAAACTGAACCGACTTATTCAATGATCGGTTCGGCTCCACATTAAGACAAGTTGGCGCCAGTCACCCAGGTATGTAAATTTACACAGTGAGTAAATTTGCATCTGATTCCTTTTTCTAAAAAAGGTCGTTTTTGTCAAATAAATTCAGTGATATATCGAAGATGGAAACATCCGTCATAGGCGACCATGGATACATTTATCCGCATCGGATGGTAGTGAAAAAACCGTTGTCGTCTATCTAATTTGCATAAGAATAGACGACAGGTTTTACTGTCTGTTAACAATTAGACTATGCACACTTTCATTTGAAAACCACTGTTCCGGCATGTAACAATATTTAAAGTAAGTCGCCTGAAGATTTTGTAGCATTATGATGAATCAACCTGTAGCCATCTCGGTCATCTATACGCGGTAAGACTGACCCTGGGATCGTGTGTATCCATGTTCAGCCTACTTTCGGCAACTGCAGGATGGAATTTCCATAAATCAATACCGCGTGACTTCATCAGCCAATCAGCTAAAGTCTACCGACGTAACCCCAACGTAACTCGCCATTTTCGAGTCATGTGATGAACTACTTGTTCAAAATTTCAGATCCACCACACCTCTCGGATGATACGAAAGTTATACATACCTATATATTTTGTAAGCCCAGGCAATATCTGTGTCAGAAGTGGTATGAAAACCTGTAATTTATCAGATTTCTCGGGTCTGTTCTCCGCCGGATGAAGGCCGAACAGAATCCGGTAAAGTACTGGATATCGCTCCGCGATAATGGAGACACACGATTCGCAAGCCATCTTATGGATGGCGAAGTGTACGCAAATGATGATGAATAAGTCGAAAGTTATCAAGCAAAAACGACCTTTTTATCTCCATATTTAGAGAGAGGTTTTCCCTAACCTGTTCATCTGACTCGCAAGAGTAAATTACCTGTGCACAGATTTTTTTCGTTTTTGAGCTAGGAAGACACAAACCATGTGGGCGACAGGAGGTAGATGAAGCAGTAAACGTGAACAACCAAATAACACTGCTGACAATTGGTGAGCTCATAGATCAGTTTGTCTCACTACGTCCCTCGCTCCCCTTGTTCCCCCGCAGATTCAAACCGCTCAATATTTACATGTGTTGCTCAATCATTTTGTTGTAATGCTTTGTTCGTGTAGGATTCCTCATACTAACGCTAATTATTGATAACTGAACACGTAATTTATGAACTTGGCCTCTACATAGCAAAACGTGCTCGAAAGTTAATATTTGGCATGCCAAAACCCGCACTTTTACGGGACGTGAAAATGATGAATCTTTTCTTGAGATAAAGTTTTACAAAAAGGAGTAGGTCGATCTCATGCTTTCTTAACTATTTTAAAATGCCCGTTGGACAGTGAATACTTTCATATGCATAGAAATAAAATCATTTCTTACGTTTTCTCTGGATGGTAGGTCGAACTTGGCATATATTTTTTTTTTTATAAAAGTTAAAGGAGGCTAGGTTTAAGGAGGATTGCATGTTTTTCCTTTTCAAGTTCAATAGCTCACTTGTCTCCTGAAATAATGACACGAGTATGCCCATTCAGAAAGTATATACTTTACAGGCTTTTTGTTGAAGATTTCACAACTATTGATGACCGAAGATTTGAACCCATGCCTGTTTTCAACCGTGCATAATGTAGATGTGGACTGCACCTTAATTCTGTCTGGAGGCCATTAGACAGCTGCACGTCCATCGCAATTTTACCTGTTCGATACACTGTCCGCCCTAGCGACATTGGCGTGGCATTGCAGACGGTTTGAGCCGCAAAACAATTCTGTTATGAAACTCTTGACACCGGAAATTAACAACACTTAATCCGAAATAGGGCTATTCCTTTGCTTTCGCTCAATGAAATATACAATATCCAAAACGCAGATTATAAGATTGATTACCATTGATCCTGTGTAATTTGACGTTAAAAGCGCCCCCTTGTGACCAATTGTCGCTGGTATATGAGCGTAGACAATCGAAGGGTACCACCCAAGATCAATTTTCATTTGAAGCAATACAGAATATATTTAGTAATTGGATACTTCAGTTAATATGCATGAGATCGGACGTGTATTATCTTGCATCGAGTCTCATGGCCTCATCACAGATGTGAAAGCGTATCAATCTGTGTGCTTTTCTGAGGCAAATACCATTGCAGTGCAAGAGACAAGATTAACGAGAGTACTGGCAATAGTCAGGTAAATTTGATTAAACATACCGTTATGATTAAGGCGTGACTGAGATGTGGATTATGAATGAGACATGTTTATGGACCTCGGTTGGCTACTGAATGTCGAATATGATGCTTACATGTAGCAACCAAATCCAAATACGCTTGAAATGACAAAAAAGCACGAACACCAATCTCGTGAGAGTTTGTATATTTTTTAAATTTAGTTTTTTTTGACAAGTGGACTGTGCTAGAGCCTACATCCCAGACTCGTCGGAAATATTTGAATGCAAAAACTAACACTAATGAGGCAGGGATGGTACAAGCTGGTAAGGAATCGACAAGACAGTAAAGGTATACAGCTCATGAAAGAGTTCAGTTAAAT
This sequence comes from Hanleya hanleyi, assembly GCA_036873755.1. Classification (NCBI taxonomy): domain Eukaryota; kingdom Metazoa; phylum Mollusca; class Polyplacophora; order Lepidopleurida; family Hanleyidae; genus Hanleya; species Hanleya hanleyi. The sequence goes on from JAVTVY010029866.1 coordinate 8,158, forward strand.
AGTAAACCCAGTGATTATGGGGAAAGTGACGGTTTTACTCTTCCAAAGTCCCAAAAGAAGAAAATTACATTGCCCCGTCACAAAGCTTGAAATTGAGAATGCAATTAAATGTTTGAAAAATAATAAGCAAATGACTTTGATGACATTTTAACCCTATCTGACCTGGGCTTTTTGGGACCTATCCTGGCCCGGAGGGGGGGGGGGGCGGAAGGATCCCCCCATAATTATTTTTCTTACCCCTTGAGCTAGGGGGCTAAAACTTACCAAAATATACCCTTGGGTCAAGCTCTACCAGAAAATGTAAAAAACCTAAGATGGCCGATTTGATGACGTCACAGTGACGTCATTTTCAAACACGGCATTTTTGGTCGATTTTTCGGTCGGATTTCCGTTTTTTTTTATTTATGCAATTTCTCCACAACAACTGCATGATAAATCAGTAAATATTAATGTGATGTGAAATAAAATAGTTTTTGCCCACTTTTTATTGCGGAAAAGCAGACATTTTGAAGAAATATGACAAAAACATCACTTTTCTGGCAGCCACGTAGACGCCATCTTGAATTTACCCATGATCCTCTGCTCGGGAGGTTATGCAAATAGGCTCAAAATGACCACAATATTATAAACTAAAAAGTCAAGGAGTTTTAGCTCTCCATTTTTTGTCGTTCCGGGGATAGCGCAGAAAGTTTGGTAGGGGGGTCATTTCGGTCACTGCCCCAGGCCAGGTAGGGTTAAATGAATACATCAAGCACTCTGTTGATAAAAAAATACTTAATACTGATGATATTCTCAAAGATTAGTTGACTGGTATCATTAAACCCCTGTACAAAATAAAGGTGACCCAAAAGATCCCAATAACTATAGAGGTAGAACTCTTTTAAGCTCTTTTAAAATTTTTACTTGCGTGTTTGAACAATCGGTAAACCAATTCTCCGACGCATTTGAAATAATAAGTGAAAACCACTCAGGGTTTTAGAAAGAAACACTCTACTTTGGATCAGGTATTCGTTTTAAAGTTTATTGTTGATATCTACTTATCAAAGAAGAAGAAATTATTCTGTGGTTTTGTTGATTATGCTAAGGCATCACACACTGTTAGTAGATTGGGCTATGGTCTAAACTCTGGTATATCTGGGAAAATATTTACTGTGGTTGTTAACATGTATCATAATATCAAGTCTTGTATTTCTATTAATGACAATACGTCTGACATGTTCAGGTCTTATGTCGGTGCGAGACAAGATGAAAACTTATCGCCTTTCTTATTCTCATTATTTGTCAATGAACTTGATCATTTTCTAATCAATGAAGGCTGCAAACCAGTCGAGTTAAGTACAGCTAATTATATTGATGTTTATTTCAAGATGTTACTCGTGCTTTATGCAGATGATTCGGTGATATTCTCAGAAACTGCACATGGTTTCCTGGAAGCGTTAAATAGCCTCTCTGCTTACTGTAAACAATGGGAATTAAACGTTAACAGCTCCAAAAATGACGTCATGATTTTTGGAAAAAGGTAAAGTTAATAATCAATCTATGTTCTCATTTGAAGGATCGGCTTTTGAAATTGTATCCCAATTCAAATGTCTTGTTGTTTTATTTAGCAGCAATGGTAATTCAACAAGTGTAAAGCAGCTGTTACACAGCAGGCCGAAAGAGTTATGTTTAGTCTTCCCAACAAAGGTAGAAAGAACTGTCTCTCGATTGATATTATGTTGGATCTGTATGATAGAACTGTTGCTCCTATCTTACTTTATGGTTGTGAGATTTTGGGTTTTCAGAATATTGGAGTTTTGGAATCTTAGCAACTGAAGATCTGTAAATACATATTATGTCTTAAAAAATCCACCCCTGGTGTTATGGTGTATTGTGAACTAAGAATGACTAACTTGAGGGCGCTTGTTAATGTCCGAGGAATTAGTTTTTGTGCTAAGTTGGCCTCAAATGCAAATGGTAAATGCTCAACTAAAATGTATAATGAACTAAGATCATTATCTGATGCTGGTACTTTCAAATCATAATGGTTGTGTTATGTCAGAGAAATTTTAAACTAACCGATATTTGGAAGAATAATGGTACAACTAATTTTAAAGTGATTAATTAGTCAGGTGAAACAAAAGCAAACAGATTTCTTTATTTAGCAAAGGTTTTGCGACTTAAATAGTTTGCCAATGCCCAGATACTATGCATTGTTTAAAACACAATTTTGTTTCGAATCGTATTTAGTAAGACTGCCAGAAATGTACAAAATAACCGTCTGTAAACTTAGAACATGTAATCATAGTTTACCAATTGACAGAGGGTGCTACAAGAATGCAGAAGTTAATCGTCGCTTTTGTAACCTCTGTGATAAAGACAAGGTTGGAGACGAATTCCACTTCATACTTCAATGTGAGAGTGTACAAGACCTTCGTGCAAATCTTTTGTCAAAGTATGTCCAGAAATATGTTAGCCAACATAAATATATATTTTTTCTGATGAATGTAGATAAATATTTTTATCAGCAGCTTGTTGACTTGGCAAGATTTATTTTAGAGGCAGGTGCTTTTGATAAATGGCTTTGGGTAACTTCCCCATCATTCCATTTCACTGAATATACTCTATTTTTGTTATTGTTAAGTTTGTTGTCACAAATGGTTGTCCCAACTGTTTCATTTGTGTGTTTACTCATGTATTTAATTTATTCTTTCTAATTTGTATTTCTAAATTGATCATCGATTACCTTCCACAACGGTTTATGTCTTTTTAAAGTGATTTCCCCTATTATTATACTTTCAAAAGATTCTATGACCCTAATAGTGTTATGTTTAGAATTTATTAATCTATTAATGTACTCTTTAAGGTTATGATTTCATGAGTATTGAATACTGTTATAATTCAATGAGTATAATGTTCCGTTATGACATTTTTTTTGTACAATTACATGTGTTCAATAATTCTCCAGATACAAACACTATACCAGAATGGGTGCTGTCTCCAGTCACGTGGATTAGCGCACCATGGTAGATGTCCTCAAACAAATATCCTAGCTGTCTGGTATTCATCATCTACATTACAGCCTTCCACTAGCGGACATGTTTGGATGACACGTTCGAAGAATATATATACATGCACCTACAAAATATACGATCTATAAATGCATGTAAGGTTTGAAGAACTGCAGATGCGTTTTTCATAGGATTAATGAGAAAGTACCCCTCCACCTTCATCTTACCAAACATACTGCATGAGATTATCTCCGACTGAGGGTAACTGTTTTCTGTTTTCGGAATCGGTAAAATAAAGCATATCGCCATAAAAATGATTATCATTGATCATCAAATAATATTTTTGAGCAAGAAAATAAACATGTTAGCATCTTATATATGGACCTATTCAAATGAATGAAAAATCGAGTGGTTCTTGAAAGCATCGGAATGATCTGGCGAATACTTCCACGCTGAAATGCTGTGGTGATCACCAGGGCGTTACAGGACTATGGCAGGATAGCATGTCCTCCCGATCGTCAAACTGTATTGTAGGGCCACGTGAATTCCCAGTTACTTCTGAAAACAGATGAGAAGTTATATCATTAACATCAATCAAATAAAACTTGTAAACATGTCCACATGTACTTGATAATCGCCATGCGAGTGTCCCTCCAATACCCCTTGTGGGGGCCTAGTCGTGTATTTGCGCCTAATCGTGTCCGCGCCAAATCGTGTAAAAAAATTGCGCCTAAAAACGTGTTGCGCCTAATCGTGTAGGAAATTTGCGGTTAATGGTGGAAGTGCGCCTAATCGTGTACGAAATTTGC